>PVJO010003257.1:0-125851 GCA_004026905.1 Hystrix cristata | reverse complement strand
GAAAACTAAGAAGCCAAAAACAGGTAAATAATATGACAAGAATAAGTCCACATATGTCAGTTATAACCATCACTGTAAATGGTCTCAACTCACCAATAAAAAGAAGCAGACAGACAGAATGGGTCAAGAAGCAAGACCCAGCAATATGCTGCATACAAGAAACACATTTAGTTAAAAAAGAAATTCATAGACTGAAAGTCGAAGAATGGGAAACAATATTTCATGTGACGTTAACCTGGAAAAAAGCAGGGATAGGCATTCTATTTGTAGACAGAGTGGATTTCAAGCCAAGACTCATTAAGAAAGACAAAGAAAGTCAGTACATTCATGTAAAGGGAACAATCCAAGAAGAAAAGATGATAGTCATAAATATATATGCACCAAATACCAGCATGCCTAACTATATGCAACAAATATTAACAGACATAAAAACCAAAAAAAGCACCAATATGATTGTAATGAGGGACTTCAATACCCCACTGTCACCAATCGACAGATCAACTAGACAAAAAGTCAACAGAGAAATAGCAGAACTAAACCAAACTCTTGAACAAATGGACCTGGTAGATGTATACAGAGTATTCCACCCCACAACATCAGAATACACATTCTTCTCAGCTGCACATGGGACTTTCTCCAAAATAGACCACATACTAACTCATAGAACATGCTTAAGTAAATGCAAAAGAATCAAAATTACCCCACCCATACTATCAGACCATAGTGCATGGAAACTGGAAATAAACAGAAAAAGGAACCACAAAAATTCGATGAACACAAGGAAATTAAATAGCATGCTCCTGAACAATCAGTGGGTCAGAGAAGAAATTAAAGAAGAAATTAGACAGTTTCTACAATTGAACGATAATGCCAATACAACCTACCAAAATTTGTGGGACACAATGAAAGCAGTTCTATGAGGGGAATTTATCGCATTGAACACCCACATCAGAAAAACAGACTGAGCTCAAATAAACACCCTAATGTTGAACCTCATGCTTCTACAAGAAGAAGAGCAACTCAAACCCAAAGCCTGTACAAGGGAGAATATTATAAAGATCAGAGCTGATATTAACATACTTGAAACTAAGAAAACAATACAAAGAATCAATGAATCAAAGAGTAGGTTCTCTGAAAAATTAAATAAAATTGACAAACCCTTAGCCAATCTTACAAAAAAAAAAAGGGAAAGACTCTAAGTCATACAATTAGGAATGAAAAGGGTGAAATCACAACAGATCTTGCAGAAATACAAAAGATCATCAATACCTACTTTGAGAACCTGTATTCTAATAAGATCGAAAATACAGAAGAAATAGATTCCTAGATACATATGAATTACCAAAACTGGATCAAGAAGTTACAAAAACTCTAAACAACCCAATATCAGCCACTGAAATTGAAGAAGTAATTAAAAACCTACCAACAAAGAAAAGTCCAGGTCCTGACTGTTTCACTGTTGAATTCTACAAGAAATGTAGAGACGATTTAATGCCACTAATTCTGAAACTCTTTAATGAAAGTGAAACAGAAGCAATACTCCCAAATTCATTCCTGGAAGTATGCATTACCCTGATACCAAAACCAGAGAAGGATCCAATGAAAAAAGAGAACTACAGTCCAATCTCATTAATGAATATAGATGCAAAAATCCTCAATAAGATACTGGCAAACAGAATGCAACCAATTATCAAGAAGATTATACACTATGACCAAGTAGGATTCATTCCAGGGATGCAGGTATGGTTCAACATACGCAAAGTAATAAATATGATACACCATATTAACAGAGTCGAGAACAAAAGCCATATGATCATCCTAATAGATGCAGAAAAGGCATTTGACAAAGTCCAATACCCATTCATGATAAAAAGCCCTGCAGAAAATTGGAATAGACAGTCTTTATCTCAATCTGATAAAAGCTATCTATGACAAACCAGCAGCCAACATCATACTAAATGGTCAAAAATTAAAAGCTTTCACTTTGAAATCCGGAACAAGACAAGGATGTCCGCTCTCACCATTCTTATTTAATATAGTTCTGGAAACATTAGCCAGAGCAATTAGACAAGAGAAAGAAATAAAAGGAATAAAGATAGGAAAAGAAGAAGTTAAATTATCATTATTTGCAGATGACATGATACTCTATATAGAATACCTCAGAAACTCCACCAAAAGACTTCTAGATTCAATAACCAAATTCAGTAGCCTAGCTGGGTACAAGGTTAACACTCAGAAATCAATAGCATTCCTGTACACAAACAACAGACTCACCGAGAGGGAAATTAAAGAAACAACACCTTTCGCAATAGCATCCAAAAAATGAAGTACCTAGGAATCAATCTAACAAAGGAAGTAAAAGATCTATACAATGAAAACTACAGTACTTTGAAAAAGGAGATTGAAGAAGATGTCAGAAAATGGAAAGATATCCCTTGCTCCTGAGTAGGAAGAACAATATAGTGAAAATGGCCATACTCCAAAAACCGCTATACAGATTTAATGCAATCCAAATTAAATTATCAATAGCATACCTCACAGAATTAGAGAAGACAATCCTGAAATTCATTTGGAACCAAAAGAAACCTAGAATAGCAAAAGCATTTCTGGGCCACAAAAGCAAAGTAGGGGCCATCACAATCCCTGACCTAAAACTATATTACAAAGCTACTGTAATAAAAACAGCATAGTACTGGCACAAAAATAGACCCCAGGACCAATGGAACAGATTAGAAGGTGAATAAACATGTCCAAACACTCTCAGTCACCTTATTTTTGACAAAAGGGCCAAATAACTTCACTGGAAGAAAGACAGCCTCTTTAATAAACGGTTCTGGGAAAACTGGCTCTTCACATGCCGAAGGTTAAAACTAGACCCATGTCATTCCCCATGCACTAAGCTAAAATCAAAGTGGATCAAAGACCTAAATATTAAAACAGAAACACTAAATCTATTGGAAGATAGAATAGGTAGAACTCTCAAAGACATAGGTGTAGGCAAGGATTTTATGAACAAATCCCCAGTTGCCCAGGAGATATCACAAAGAATTAACAACTGGACCTGTTCTTATTAAAAATCTTTTTCACAGCAAAACAAACTACCAACAGAGCGAAGAGGCAACCCACACAATGGGAAAAAAAAAATTGCCAACTCTTCCTCTGACTAAGGACTAACATCTTGAATATATAAAGAACTAAAAAAAAAATCAGACCCCCCCAAATTTAAAGACCCAATCTGAAAGTGGGCAACTGAAATGAATAGATATTACTCAGATGAAGAAGTAGAAACAGCAGATAGACATATGAAAAAAATGTTCAACATCACTGGTCATTCGAGAGATGCAAATTAAAACAATCCTGAGATTCCAGCTCACTCCAGAAAGAATGGCTATTATCAACAAACCAGCCAAGAATAAATGCTGGAGGGGCTGTGGCGGAAAAGGAACCCTTTTGGTGGGAATGTAGACTGGTACAACCACTATGGAAATCAGTGTGGAGATTCCTCAGGGAACTAGGATAAGAGATTCCATTTGACTCAGCTATTCCACTTCTTGCTATCTTTCCAAAAGAATTAAAAACATGATATCACAGCAGTATATGCACACCCATGTTTATAGCAGCACAGTTTGTAATAGCTAAATCTTGAAAACAGCTCAAATGCCCATCAACAGCGGAATGAATAAAGAAACTGTGTTTTTTTTAATGCAATGGAGTACTGCTCTGCCATAAAGAGTGATAAGCTTGAGATATTCCTAGGTAAATGGATGCATCTTGAGACCATACTCTTAAGTGAAATAAATCAGACACACATGTTTAAATACTGCATTGTTTCTCTGGTGTGAGAAATTGAAAGTGTAATGAAGACTGAAGTGTATTACAATGGGAAAGGGAAGAAAATATCCCAATGGGAAAGGGAACAAGGGAGGGGGAGAGGAACAGAAGGACAAGAGAAATAAGAAATGGAAGGAAAAAATGGAAACCAAGCTTTTGTAAATGGGGAGGGAGGAGGGGTGAGGGGAGGGGAATGGGAAAAAAGAAGCAACAAGATATATCACGTACAGGTACAAATCCCCTATGATGAATTTTTATCACTATGTACATCTAAAATGTACCATTAAATAAAATTTTAAAAAAGAATGCATTACAAAGGAGTAAGATAATTCACCATTGAGTTTCCTATCAAAATAGCAAGAGGAAAGGTGGCGTCCCTTTAATCTCTACTTGGTTTCTATATCCTCCAGGAGTCCCCGAGTTGCCCTGCTCTAGAGCAGGTGGCTGCTGCCTGGAGAGTAACCAGAAGGTAGGTCGGGCTGGATTAGCCACCCTTACCATCGCACGCCTGTACCTTCTCCAGAAACTCCCACTCTTAACTCCAGCCTGTTTTTCCAAAAGCATGAGCTACAAGCAATTTCCACAACAGTCTAACAAAATTAAACCAATGTGCAAAAGGCCTGAATAACTGATTTTTAACTCCTTGTAAAAAGAGTGAGAAGGGGGAAAAAAAATCAAAGGGCAAATTGGAATTGGTCGAAGGACATCCCAGTCTGCAAAGGATGTCACCTCTGTAGATTGAAGTGAGTAACGGCTCAGGAAAATTCCACCCTGGGCCCCAGGGCAAAGAAGTCTCGAAGACATTTATCCTATCTACCTAGTCAAGGAGGAAATCTTTCTTAGCAGCCAGGTAAAGCTGAGTTTCACTCAAAAATTCACTCTAAAGATCTGTGACACACCTATGAAACTCACATATTAAAATTTGTGTTCACTGTCTATCACAAATTACATGTTAGTAAAGGCACATTTGTCTGTTTCCCCCACACAAATGAGAATTAGACCTGAGAGGGGAGAACAAGGAAGTTGGTAGTGCAATTAGAAGCAAAGGAGCTGAGTGAGACACTCCCTTCACCAAAAGCTCAAACATAAACATAAACATTTTAAGGGATATCTATGCTTCCACCTTAGAGCAAAACATAAACATCTTCAGGATTACCTATGTTTCAATCTTAGAGCAAGCACAAAACATAAATATTTTAAGGATTGTCTATGTTTCCATCTTCCCAAGGAGGTACAAAAGAAAAAAAGGCCTAAATGATCCTTCCACCCTAGGGGGGCAGAGTTCAGGTACCAGTGAGAAACTAAGGGGGGACACCTAAAGGTCAGAAATGACTACCGTCCAAATTCAGAGCTTGAGTTTGGCATAGCCCCTTTTTGCTCTTCTGCCCTCTTGGCCCTTTTCCTTTTCCCTTTTACTGCTGTCTCCTTCCTGGAAATTTCTAAAAAATGCAGCTACTTCCTACCTACTATGGAGCATACACTTGGCAATTTTTTTCCTCATCATACACTAGAACCTGGACTATTTTTACCCTAGTAAACTGTAACATTGGGCCCTTCTCTGAGAGTAGAAGTGAGCAAAAAGTGAACCATTGGACTCCTTCTTGGCATTAGTCCATAGACTTCACCAAGTCCCATAGATGGCATCAACCATCACTTTATAAGCCATTTGTATCTGCAAGGCTCGGGACGTGATCCTAGCCACCCAAAGAAAGGAGCCATGGCTTTCAAGAGGACTGAGTTTATGTCCTTCGGTTCAGAAAGATAGGTGAAAAGGGCAGCTCAGAAATCCTTCCTTTAGATTCTATGTGTTTTGGCCCACATATGTGCTGTTTATGGAAATAGCTCCCTCTAGTGTCACCCAGAGGTCAGTTCTTTCCACTGTGTCTCAGAGATCAGTAGATCTCCATACCTGGGATACTGTGCCCAGAACACCAAGCGGGGCATCGCTTTTATGTGTGTTCTCCTGGACGGGCAAAATTCCAATGTCTCATCTGACCCAGAGACAGGGTATGTGTTCCTCATCTAAGATGACATTCCATATCTTTGGCATTAACAAATGCTCATTTTCTATGGGCTCAATTTAAAAGTTCTTAGTTGTTGGATAGGAGAGAAAGGCTAACTAGACTCTCCTAATCTTTAGCAAAAACATGTCTCTGAAAAGGAAAGTACAAAATGATGAGAAAAGATCAGAAATGAGATCAGAAAAGAAGGTCTTCTCTGCTCATGCTCATGGTGAGTTAGTGAGACAACTTGCTCAAGAGTCATCACTCTCAGCCTGGAAAGGTGATAGTGGAAATCTCAAGAGCTAAGATTGCCTCCTCACCAGCAGAAGATCCGACTGAAAGGAAACTGGGGCAGAACAGGCTCGACATTCCCCTGTAGAGTGTAGAGGGAGGATCAGGCCAGACTGTCCTAGTGAAACCTTTCCCCCAAGTCTTAAGTATGGCTGCCGGCACTAAAAGCCCTTTAACTGGCAGTCAAGGTTCCATAGTTTATGAATAGGCATGGATATTTCTTCAATATAAACTAGATTTCATAAGCAGACTCATTTTACAGCATTTCACATTTTGGTTAGTATCAAAGTCCATCCATGAGAGGACGCTCTAATATTATTTTCCCTAGCACTGTTGTCTGCTATCTAAAATAAAATAACAAACCACAATAGTCAAAACAAGTCAAACAGATCAAGCAAGGATCATCAGTAAATTCAACAACTAGTAAGTCCAAATGCAACATGTACATAAAGAGGAATATAAGAACTTGCCTAATAAAATGTTCCATCAATGAAACCATAATCTTCCCATGTTCTCAATTTAAATTTCATTTAACAAAAAGACAAGGCATAAAAGACAAGCCTATAAATTCAAGGCATAACGAACAAGGCATGAGCAACTGACAAACAAGAATGACAATTTCTGATTACCTAAATGACTCATAATCTGGAATCTATGAAATAAAAGCAAACTCTCACTTCCTTCTAATTATCTCAGTGGGGCCTTCAAATGATAAAGGGGAAAAAATATGACTCCCAACCTGCTAGATGTCAGTTACACTGAGTTCATTTCCCCGAAATAGAAGAATGAATTCTAAGGAACAAAGGAGGTTAAGAGTAGGAAATTTATTGAGAGAGAGAAAAACAGAGCTCCTGAGAGACAGGAGGAGACCCGAGTGGGTTGCCCAGGTGGTGTTTATTGAAGCACTTAGAATACAATTTGAGGGCAGGAAGTCTCTTCTGACTCAAAAGTTTTATATCATTCTTGGCTTTGCTCTTCTCTCTATTTTCTGGCCACCATAATGTGAGCAGCTTTCTTCTGCCATACCCCTATGCCATCCTATTTTTACCATGAACTGAAACTCATGAAACTACAAGCCAAAATAAGTTTTTCCTTCTTTAAATTGTGGATGTCAGGTATTTTTTTCCCTATTGACTGGAAAGCTAATACTAGGAAATAAGTACTAGATAAGTGGGGCCATTTTTCTGAATATATCTGATCATATGGTTTAGAAACCTTTGGAACTGGTTTGTGGGAGGAATTAAAAAACTTTCAATGATGGCAGATAGAGAGGCTGCATAATGCTGTAAGCTGAGATTGATGGGCGATTCTAGTTGGAGTTTAGAAGACAAGAACGCTTAAAAAATGCACACAGTAAGGGACAGGTATATTAAGTTTCAAATGAGATGGAAGATTCTATTGTGAACTGGACTAGAGGTCATGCATATTACATTCTAGGGAGAAATTTATGTACATTTTTCTCATGTTCTAAGAATTGTGTGTGAGGCTGAATTTAAATACGGAATACTAATTAATCTGGTCAAAAGTCATTTAGATGGAGCCCACTGAATACTACTGGCTGAATTCAGCCAGATTTTCAGTAAGACATCAGAAAATAACAGTAGATCTGAGTGATTTGAAATGTTTGTGATTTAACCAGGAAGGAAGAGCCTCCAAAGTTGGAGCCCAGGAGAGTAGAGTTGCTGAAAAAATTAACGTTAAAAAGATACCAAATACATTGCACCAGAACAATATGCAAAATGGCTTGAAGGTAGGTGTTTGAAGAATCGAGTAGACCCCAACTTTCACAGGTATAAATCTGTAACCTTTCATTTGAGATAAGAGTTCTTGGGCTCCTGTCTCAAAAAGGCAGCTTAGTTTCCCAAGGTTTATTTTACCATATTCAGACCTTCGAGTGTTCAGAAGATGCTCTACCTACTACTTGAACTGGCAGCACACCTTGGCATCATTCCAATTGTGCTGTTTAGGTATATGAAATGCAAGAGTTGCAGGGTCACGGAGACTTGCACACAGATTTCAGAAGAAGGCCTGAGAGGCTAGGCAATATATCCCTGAGAAGGCAATATGTAAAGCTGTGAGAGAGAAGGTGAAGGTTCAATGGAGACTCCAGGGAGTTAGGTACATGAAGAACATGGAACATCTGAGGAAAGTCACAGAAAGTGAATGGAACAAGCCCAACAGAGAGGCAAAGCGGGCTGCAACCAGCAAGACCATGTGGGTTGAAATCCAAGCCTTTCAGATTTCACATCTTGCCAGAACCATCCTCAGATGCTGGACATGGTGTTACAGGATTTCATGTTTGCCCTCCTTGTTTGGGATTACAGAAGCTCCTAGCATATGTATCAGAGAAAGGATGCCTCTTAGGTGAGACTTTGAAGTAAATTTTTTTTTAATTTTTTTTATTATTTTTACCAAGAATATAAATTCTTTTGTCCCTTTAGAAGTTTGCCCTGGAGTAAATCTTCATTTGAAAATCCAGAACATTGCTATGGATATTGAGAAAGGCTTGCATTTATTCCTTTGTTCTCTAACTTGCCCTCTCTCTATGTCTTTCTCTCTCACCTCTGTTTCCATTATATATATTACTTTACAAATTGTAGGTGGCATAAATAATATAATCTAAGAAAACTCTCTTTGAAAAGCAAAAAGCCTTGGCAAGATGTTTTTCTCTGTCCTTTATGTTATTCATTCATCAGTAGAAAACGCAAAATTCTTAGTTTGATTTTCAGGAGTTTGGCTAAGACATTTTTAGTGATTTCCTCATTCTTCTAGTAAATAAAATACTATAATTATTTTCAAAAGTGTGATTCTCTGAGTATATATATATGTATATATATGTTAGGTATTGTTTAGTACTGTTAGGTGTATATATATGTTAGGTATATATGTTATATATGTTAGGTATTGTTTAGTACTGTTTTTTAAAAGAAATGCTGAAGTAGTTAATCAAGTGCCCTATTGCACTGAACTAAATTCACTGTTTGAGTTTATTCTTTGATCAAAACAGTATCAATAGAATACGCTGTTAATGCTTTGTTAAAACAACTAAGTCAATTTCCTTAGTTTTGCTCTTTCCCACAAGATCACCCAAACCTCTTGTTTCCAACTCTGAATGGATGTTTTTCTTTTTATCAAATATAGTTTGTCTTTTCAGCTTTTTTGAGAAGGGGCTGGTAGCAAATGGGGTTTATCTAAGTCAAAGCTTTACTCTTTAATAGTAACTGTAACAACAACAAACCCAGAGATGAAAGGAATTTCTTGGTTGTTTTTTTTTTAGAAATCTGTTAGATTTGTAGATATAGTTAAAATAACTTTTGTGAACATCTCATGCTTCTTCAATTTGATCCATTTTATGCGTGTCTTAGTTACTTTTCTCTCGTTGCTGGGACAAAATACCCGACACCCAAAGTTAGGGGAAGAAAGGTTTATTTAGCTCACAGTTCGTAGAGGTTTCAGTCCACAGTGAGCTGGGTCCGAGGCAGGGGGGCATGGCAGACAGGCAAAAGGCAGCCAGGTAAGCAAGGAATGCAAGCAAAGGGGGGAGGGGCTAACCAGCTTCTTCCTGTATCTTATATTTTATCCAGGCTACCTGGCTTTAGGGTGGGCAGTACTCCCACCCTTAATCCTAATACCCTTAATCCTAGCATCACATCCTTGATCCCAGCAGAACCATGCCACAGCAATCAGTGAATTAATTTAGTAATCACACACTCTAGATCCAGCTATCTCTTACCACATGAGGCTTTGGGGGGACGTCTAGACACAAACCATAACAGCGTGCATTATTTAGGGACAAGTTGAAGGAAGCAACAGAGGCAAAAGAGGCAGGTTAGAGCCCTGTTTCCCTTGCAGATGTTATCTGTCTATATGTAGAACTTGAATGTTTTTTATTATTTTAGGTAGGGTAATTAATGTTCTTCAAATTTGCCTTGCGTAGACTTAAATTAAAACCATGTACCTGTATATGTGCAAAATATATTAAATGAAGAGATAGAGAGAGAGGCTATAGAGAGGGCTAGAAGTGTAGCAAAGTGGTAGAACAATTGCCTAGCATGATTGATACCCTATGTTCAATCTCTAGCATTGAAAAATAACTGGGGAAAACAGTGTAAGAGTTAGGTGTAAAGATCTGTGTTTATAATGTACTTTTCCATTTACCAACTCCGAAAATGGGCAAATTTGCTAATCTACCTGGGTTTCAATGTTTTCTATTTCTAAATGCAGATATAACTATGCCTATGATGTAATATTGTCTTAAAATTTGATATGAGTGCATGCAAAACTTTTAGCACATTTTAAATGATCAATAAATATTTGTTATTGTTTTATTATAATTTAAAATATCTCTCAAATCTTATATTTTCTTCTGGTAAGTTTTCAGTTTTCATTTTTTTACAGGAACACCAAAAAGAGTATTTTAATAAAGCCTGTACTGTGGCATAGGGTGTCAGTACATAAGAGGGAGCCCTCCTTGACTAAAACCAGGGAAATGGCTGGGAAGTTCTGCTTATATAGCAGGTGTAGGCAAGTGTCAATGAGGGGCATGGTTGAAAACCTGCTGTGAATGTTGTTTATGCAAATAAGGGGCATAGATCCCTCCTTTCCTGATCTTAGCCACTCCAGGGTGCACCCTCCTTTCTTCAAAAAGACAACAGTATCGAAAAACCACATCTTCTTTCATTAGTAGTTGGGCATTTGGGTTGTTTCCAAGACTTAGCTATTACAAACTGTGTTGCTATGAACATGCTTATGCATATATCGCTATGGTATGATGATTTTAATTCTTCTGGGAAGATACCCAGCAGAGGAATAGCTGGGTCAAATGGAACCTCTAGTTGTAGTTTTCTGAGGAATCTCCACACTGATTCCCACGGTGGCTGAACCAGCCTACATTCCCACCGACAGTGGAGGTGGGTTCCTTTTTCCCCGTAGCCCTGCCAGCATTTGTTATTGGTTGTTTTCTTGATAATAGTTGTTCATTCTGGAGTGAGATGGAATCTTAGCATTGCTTTGATTTGCATCCCTCGAGTGACCAGTGATGTCGAACACTTTTTCATATATTTATTTGCCATTTTTACTTCTTCATCTGAGAAATGTTTATTCATTTCGGATACCTGTTTTTGGATAAAGTTTTTAAATTTGGGGGCTTTGATTTTTTTGAGTTCTTTATATATTACAGATGTTATACCTTTTCCTGAGGGACATCTAGCAAAAAATATTTCCTAGCCTGTGGGTTTTTGCCCCGCTCTATTGGTGATTTCTTTTACTACTCTGCCATAAAAAAGGATAAGCTAGAGATATTTGTAGGTAATTGGATGCACCTTGAGAACATACTCTTAAGTGAAATAAATCAGTCACTCATGAGTACACATCGAATTGTTTCTCTGATATGAGGGACCATAAGTGTAAATAAGAACAAAGAGGTATAATAGAGAGTATATAAAAGAAAGATAATATTCAAAAGAGAGGAGAACTAGAAAGGGAGAAGGGGGAAAAGAAGGAAGGGAAAAAGAAAAGAAAGGAGAAAAGGAAAAATGGAAATAAACGTATTGTAACTAGGGAAGGGTGGGGAGCAGAAGGGAGGGATGGGGAAGGGGGGAACCAAGGTATATCATGTATATCATATACAGGTACGAGATAATCATGATGAATGTGATCATTATGTATACAATGTACCAATACATGTTCTTGGTTAAAAAAAATAAATAATAATAATTTTTTTAAAAAAGACAACAGTGTCATCTGAAGTGGCAAGGGTGAGGGAGGGGCGCTGCACTGCCTGTCTGGCTGCAATTACATAGGCGTGGAGAATTGCCAGGAAGAACAGTGAAGCAAACTGTCCTAGTCCATTGGCGGGAAGGGAGAACAAAGGGAAGTGAGGGGGAGGAGCAGACAGCTGCTGGCCAGGCCATACTCCCCTTCAGCCAGCAGGGAAAAATGAATGTCAGGAATGTCTTGTCTTCTCTGTCTCATTTCTCCCATGAGATATTTCGTCCTCCTTAATCTTAAGGGGACCTGGTGGGTGCAGCTCAGTGTTCTGTACCTGCTTCAAAGCTGATCTGCAGCAGTTGACCCCACCTATTGGATGACTGGAAATCTCTCGCCGACTACTCTGGTTCCTGCTCTGGAGACACTGGTTGGAAGCCTTGCATCATCATCAGCTGAATATGACTGCCTTTATTGTGGAAGATACAAACTTCACAACGGTTTCAAGGTACAAGTAGTATAATTACTACAAAAGGATACTAGTGGAGCTTGCTTTCTCCTGGGTCCATCACAACTAAACCCCCTGTAACAGCATTTTAATCTTTGACTGAGGGACTCTCAAAATTTTTGCTCTTAAGACAGTTTTACACTCTTAAAATTCTGAAGATTCCTAAAACCTTTTGTTTATATAGGTTGTATCTATCTATATTTGCTGTACTTGTGATTAAAACTGAGAAATTTAGACATTATTTATTTCAAATTCATATTAAATTATATTATTATGATCATATTAACAAACATATTCTACTAAAAATCCCTTCTCTGGCCAGGTTATGGTAGTGTAAGCCTATAATCCCAGCATTTTGGGAGACTGAGGCAAGAGGACCATTAGTTTAAACCCAAACTGATTAACCTAGAGAGACCTTGTATCAAAATTTTTAAGTTTCAAAAAGAGGCTGGGATGTAGCCCAGAGTGAAGACCCTGGATTCAATCCTCAGCTCTGAGAAATGAAACAAAACATACCAAAAAAGTGCCTTTGCCAAAGCAAAAATAAATGTAGTTGGAAGTGTATCATTATTTTTGTATATTTTGCAAACCTCTACAATGCCTGGCTTAATAAAAGATATAACCGGTAGCCTCTGAAAATTCCACCATACTCATGAGAAAATAAGAATAAAATGTGCAAGTGATGCCTTTATATGTTTATGACAATGGTCTTTATCTCGAAGCAGACCCTGCTTCGAGGGTCTCAATAACCTCCAGTCTTCCTAAGGCCACACAATGAGAACTGTTCGTTTAACCCAATTAGTGTATGACATAAGATGTCAGTTTTCTAAATTATTTAGCTCCATGTATTGATACTTTTTGCTCCACCCCAGATTTTAAATATCATCACTATTATTTCCTTAATGTAAAACAAGTATGTATACTTCGTTTTCTGTACTCTTTTACACTTATTTTTGACACTAACATCACTCTTCTAGGTGTTTTACATCTACAGTATTTTATCATCTGCAATGTAAATTCCACTTCCTATTTTCTGTTCAAGTCATCCTAAAAGGATTTTTATCTACTGGACTCGGCTGAAATAACTCCTATTGAGGTCATCAGTGACCTACATTGCCAAAGCAAATGGCCTATTCTCTATCATTATTTTCACCTTTCAGATGTTAGAAACGTTTTGAACTCTTGACTTCCACTTAACCTTACTGGTTTCTTTATACATTATCTATAACATCTTTTGAATCAGATTTGTTGGAATATTCTCTTCCAAGTGACTTCTAACTTTTGAAATATTTAAGTTATTCTGTTAGCTTTCTTTTCTTCTCTCCTCTATGTGCATTGTCTGTTTGGACATTGCAAGCAGCAACAGTACATTGAATACCATTTGTAGATCAGTGTGTCTCAGTTTTTATCTTTAAAGAATAACAAGACAGGCTAAAGATTTAGCTCAATAGTTACAGTGCTTGTCTAGCAAACACAAGACCCTGAGTTTGATCCCTGGCACAAAACAAAAACAGAAACAAAAACAAACCAACAAACAAACGAAAAAACCAAAAAGAATAACAAGACAATTTGAAGAAAAAGAAAAGCTGAAGAATTACATCACCAGTAATTAAGACCTAGTATAAAACCATAGTGATTAAAACAGGTACAGGGATATAAAAAATGACTAATAGAACAAAAAAGAGTAAAAAATAATTAATTCAGGTCAAATATGATTCAGGACAAAATGATACTGTAGTACATCAGGGAAAGAATGTTTTAACTGGGCATTGTGCTGCACATCTGTGATCCCAGCACTCTGGGAAGTTGAGGAAAGAAGTTTACAAGTACAAACCCATGTTGGGCAATTTAGTGACTTAGTGAAATCCTGTCTCAAAATGAAAAATAAACACTGCGGGAGGTGGGGATGTAACTCAGGGTGATGGTTCTGGGTTCAGACCCCAGTACTGCAGAAAAGTTCTCCTTTTAATAAATAGTGCTGACTCAATCAGATATTCAAGCGAGGAAAACTGTGTCTTAACCCTCATTTTCTACCACACACAAAATGCAATTTCAGATGTATTGTATGTGAAAAGTAAATGAATAAAAACATGAAATAAAATCTTTGTTACTTTTGAATAGTAAAGATTTCTTGAAAGAGCTAACTATAGAAAAAACATTTGCATTAAATTAAAATTTAAAACTTATTTTCATTAAAAGATTTCATTGAGAGAATTAAGAAGTAATTTACTATATAGATGGTATTTGTGAGATATATAACAAATGACCACTAATCATAATAAATAAATAACTCTCATAGATCAATGAAAATATTGGTAACAATAATGACTAAAGATTTAAACAAACACTTCACAGAAGAGGATATCCAATGACCAATAAAATACAAAAGAAATTCAACTGTATTACTCATTGAGAAATGCAAATCAGTTTCTCTCACCAGAGAAATAATGCGATATTTAAACATGTGTGTCCGATTTTTTTCACTTAAGAGTATGGTCTTAAACTGCATCTATTTACCTTGTAAGTAAGGACTAAAATGTATTATATTGGGAAAGGGAAGAAATTATTCAAATGGGAAGGGGAACATGGGAGGAGGAGAGGGAAAGGAACAGAGGGACAAGAGAAAAAAGAA
Organism: Hystrix cristata; assembly: GCA_004026905.1. Classification (NCBI taxonomy): domain Eukaryota; kingdom Metazoa; phylum Chordata; class Mammalia; order Rodentia; family Hystricidae; genus Hystrix; species Hystrix cristata. The sequence goes on along the minus strand of PVJO010003257.1, from coordinate 110,880 downwards.
GAAAAGGAAAAATGGAAACAAAGATTTTGTAAATAAGGATAGGAAAAGAGGTTGAAGGGAGGGGAGGGGAATGGAAAAAAAAGAAGCAGCAAGATACATCATATGGAGGTACAATTCCCTATGATGAATGTTATCATTACGTACATCTCAAATGTAGCACCAAAATCAAAATTTTTAAAATGCAAAAAAAAAAAATGAAAATCAAGCTCACAATATACACCACATATCCATTAGAATGATCTAAACTAAACTAAAAAGAAAAGAAAGACAAAAACAAAAACTGGAGGGGTCAGGGGTTTAGCTCAATGATAGAGCACTTGCCTAGCAAGCGCAAGGCCCTGAGTTTGCTTCTCAGCACTCCCCCAAAAGGAAAAAAAAAAAGTTGGAAAAGTGACCAGGGAGAATATAAAACACTGATATTTTCAAACTATGCCAATAAGGGTGTTAACTGGTATAACAGCTTTGAAAAACTGATAGAATTAGTAAACCTGAATAAAAAGTAAATAAATCTATATTCTACGAGTCAGTAATACCATCATAGTTAAGTAAGCATAGGAAAGCATCCAAATTTTCAGAAAAAAAAAATCAGTTCCTAAATGTTTATAGCAGACTAAATTAGCCAAAGGCTGGAAAACACTCAAATGCATACCAACAACAGAATGAATAAACAAACTGTGGCTAATTCACCAGTGTAATACTACACAGTAATAAAAATGAATGTTAATATATATGGACCTATAGTATTGAGGAAAGAAATCAGACATACAACAAATTCTATGATTTTGTTAATGTAAAGAATCAAAATACGTAGAAGAGATTTATGTTGTTAAAAAATTAAGATGGTAGTTGCTCTGTGGGAATGATAAGACAGATTGGCAGGGTCACAAGAGATACTTTACTACTGCTGGCCATTTTCTGTTTCTTCATCTTGGTGTTGGCTTTCCAGATGTATTTCCATTTATAAAAATTCATTGAGAAATTATAATACATTTTGCAGTAAAAAGCTTTAAAATGTATATATCTGTCCCAGAGAATCTCAAATATTATAACTTACTCAACACCTTCTCTTTGTTACCTAATGGATATAAATTGAACATGATTCCAAATAACTATCTTACCATCTTTCAAATCCATTCTTTTCAATTATTTTTCATTTTAACAAATGTCACCCATTTGCTTAAATTGAAAACCTAACACATATTGTTGATTTCTTTCTTCCTTTGTAGTTCAAATCCAATCCTTCGGCAAGTCCTCTTGAATTCACCTTCAAAACATATTCTAATTATGACTATTTCTAGCAACCCAGCACTGAAATAATACTCAAGAACAACACCACCTCTCACCTGGACCTTTCTATATCCTTCTAACTGGTGTTACTGCTTTTATACCTGCCCGCCCCATAGTGAATCTTTTAAAAAAAGTAAATCATATACCATTCTCCCACTTAACACTTAATAATTATATTTTACAGTACTAATTGTAGTTTACCAGCGAACTTTGTCTTTTTCAGGAGGATTCCAGCTAAAACATGGAGAAGGAATGAAGAACTACAGAATCACTATTGTACAATACCTAGTGAGTTTTTTATTTGGATAATATATTCATCTGATTAACAAAGGTAAGCTTTGAAAGGACTTATAGGCAGCTTTACAATGAGAGCAGGCTGCCGCCATATGAACTCGCTGATCTACCATGAAAAATGACATCCAGATATTGAGTATCTTTTCATGATGAAACACAAAACACTCTCTAGTATTTTGCCTAAAAGTTGAGTCTGAAACCAACTAAAGTCCAACTTCCATTTAAAGAAATGCAGGAGTTAAGTAAGTAAAATGGCATTACAAGGAATGAAGTCCACTATGTTAGGGCATTCTCCAGAAAAATTGAATCACATTCTTTTGTAACTCAGTGACAGGAAAAAAGGAGGGGGGTTATTGCTTTAGGGAAAAAAGGAACATCAACGAATTTACTGTATGGAACTTGTTCAGATCTTGGTTTGAATAGAGCCATGATAAAAGACACTTGTGGCATAGTTAGATAAATTTTATTATGGATTAGTTATTAGATGACACAAAGTACTTATCTTAATGTATGTTAGGTGTGATAAGGGCATTTTGACTATGTAAGAAGTATTCATACTTTTCAGAAGCATTCTGAACTATTTATATAATGTTAAAATAACGTGAAGTCTGGAATTTGCTTTAAATACTAAAGGAAAAGATGAAGAACAGATAAAACAAATATGATGAAATGTTAAAAAGTACTGAATTTGGATGATTATTCTATGGAGTTTATTATTTCATTCTCTGTATTGCATTTACTTTAGAAATTTTTCATTTAAAAATAAACAAATTTCCAATGGCTCCCCATACCATTTATAATCATCAAAACCTATTTATTATGTAAACCATTTAGAAGAATCCATTATTTATCTACTCCTTTGACTTATCTTTCTCTACCCTTGTCCTCACTTACTACCTTTCAATCACTGTTTTTGTGCTTGAACAGTTCTTTTCTGCTGCAGACTATTTGAAATTGCTGTTTCCTTTGCTTGGTGTGCTCCTTCTTCAAATAATTCCATGGTTACTCTCTTCTTATCATTAGAGTTTCAACTCATGCCCAAAACCATGTTAGCTGAAAAGGTCCCCATGTTTATGGTCTACTACAATACCAATTTAGGAAGATCAGATGGGCGGGTCTGCAAATACTCGCTAGCTATATTTCTTCCACAGGAGAAACATGCTTTTTATCCTCATTGTTATTGGGCTTGGCTAAAAGATTTGTTTGAGGGAATTTGGCCAGTTGGATATGAGCAGTTATAAGCAAGACAACTTAAATGTGTTTGCACAGTCAGGACAAAATTCGTGTCTTTCTTGATAGAGCCATATAAAGAACTTTCCCTCAGTAGCTGTTGCCTCTTCATTATTGAACTTGTTACTACTAGCTCTAAAACACCATGTAGATATTTGTTGTAATTGTCAGAATCCAGCACAATGCCTGCTAAACAATAGATGTTTAATAACATTTCATTGAATAAATGAGTGAGAGTCAGATCACAGAGATGTAGAAAGAATTTGGTTTATAATCCTTTGGCCAGAGCTTTGGGTTTCCAATATTAGTGTAAAATCCTGTTTATTGGAAAATTGGATAAAGGAACCTTGTCCAACAAGGGGAAAAGTCTGATTTCATGGCTTCTTATAGGTTGCTTTAAGGACTTTATCCTTTAAGAACCATATCCAATCCTTGCTGAGCAGAAACGCACCGTATCCTTCAGCAAATTGTATTCCTGATCCTATGAGACAATGGTGAGAGAAGAAAAGATAATGTAGATATGGCAAGGATAATTATTTTGATGAAATAGCTCTCTTATGATTTCTTTGTATTTTTGAATCTTTTTTTCCTTTTTAAGAAATTTGTTTTTTATCAAGAACATGTAATGGTATACTGTATACATAATGATCATATTCAACATGGTTATTTTGTACCTGTACATGATATATCTTGGTTTACCTCCCCTCTTCCCCTCCCCTCCCTTCCATTCCCCCACAGTTCCCTATTTGCTTCAGGTTTGTTTACATTTTTCCATCTTTTCCCTTTCTTCTTCTTCTTTTCTTTTTCTCTTCATTCTTTACCTCCTTTTCCCTACCTACTTCTCCTGTCTTTTGAATACTATCCTTTTCTATACATAATATCTATTATACCTCTTTGTGCTTATTTACCCTTATGGTTTCTTATATCAGAGAAACAATTTGATGTGTACTCATGAGTGTCTGATTTATTTTACTTAAGAGTATGTTCACAAGGTGCATCCATTCACCTGTAAATGTCTCTAGTTTATCATTTTTTATGGCAGAGTAGTACTCTATTGTGTAGAAAAATCATATCTTCTTTAGCCATTCATTAGTTGCTGGGCATTTAGGTTGTTTCCAAGACTTAGTTATTACAAATTGTGTTGCTATGAACATGATTGTGCATATATTTCTGTGGTATGATTTTAATTCTTCTGGGAAGATACCAAGCAGAGGAATATCTGGGTCAAATAAAACCTCTAGTTGTAGTTTTCTGAGGAATCTCCACACTGATTTCCACAGTGGCTGGACCAGCCTACATTCCCACCAACAGTGGAGGAGCATTCCTTTTTCCATGCAGCTCCACCAGCATTTGTTATTGTTTTTTTTTGTTTGTTTGTTTGTTTGCTTGTTTGTTTGTTTTTTTTTGTGTGTGTGGTGCCGGGGATTGAACTCAGGACCTTGTGCTTGCAAGGCAAGCACTCTAATCACTGAGTTAAATCCCCAGCTGGTTGGTTTCTTGATGATAGTTGTTCATTCTGGAGTGAGATGGAATCTTAGAGTTGTTTTGATTTGCCTTTCTCAAAGACCAATGATGTTGAACACTTTTTCATATATTTATTTGCCATTTTTTATTTCTTTGTCTGAGAAATATTTATTTATTTCAAATGCCCATTTTTGGATTGGGTCTTTAAATTTGGGAGGTTTGTTTTTTTTGAGTTCTTTATGGATTCTAGATGTTAGACCTTTGTCTGAGGGACAGCTGGCAAAAGTTTTTTTCCCAATCTTTATTGGTGGTTTCTTTTGCTGTGCAAAAGCCTTTTAATAGGCTTTTAATAGGATGTGGTCCCAAGCACTGATTCTTTGTATTGTATCCTGTGAAGTCTGAGTTTGGTTCATATTTTTTTTTTCCTACACTGGTGTCTTCAAGAGTTCTTTCTATTATATTTTCTAGTAGATTTAGTGTTTCTGTTTTAATATTTAGATCTTCAACCCACTTTAATTTTAGTTTAGTTCATGGTGAGAGACGTGTATCTAGTTTTAGTTTTTGGCATGTGGCCAGCCAATTTTTCCAGCACCATTTGTTAAAGAAGCTATCTTTCTTCCAGTAAGGGTGTTTGGCTCCTTTGTTAAAGATGAAGTATTTAAGTGTATTTGGAGTTGTTTCTGCACCTTCTAGCCTGTTCCATCGGTCCTTTGGTCTGTCTTCGTGCCAGTACCATGCTGTTTTTATCACAGTAGCTTTATAGTATAATTTCAGCTCAGGGATTGTGATGCCTCCTGCCTTATTCCTGTTGTCAAGGATTGTTTTTGCTATTCTTGGTCTCTTCTCGTTCCATATGAATTTCATGATTGTTTTCTCTAATTCTGTGAAGTTTGTTATTGGTATTTTGATTGGAATAGCATTAAATCTGTATAGTAATTTAGGAAGTATGGCCATTTTCACTGTGTTGGTTCTTCCTACCCCAGAACATGGGACATCTTTCCATTGTCTGAAATCCCTTTCAATTTCCTTTTTTTAGAGTACTGCAGTTTTCAATGGAAAGATATTTTACCTGTTTTATTAGATAAACTTATAACTATTTCATTTTTTTGAATGTGACTGTGAATATCTTCTGCTTTTTCTTTCTCAGTTAGTTTGTTACTGGTATATAGGAATTCTATTGACTTCAGGGTTTTGACTTTGTATTCAGCTATACAACTGAATTTTGCTATTAAATCTAGCTTTTTGGTGTAACTTTTGGGGTCTTCTATGTAGAGTATCATGTCATGCACAAATAATGATAATTTAAGTTCTTCCTTTCCTATCTTTATTCCTTTAATTTCTTTCTCTTGCCTGATTGCTCTGGCTAATGTTTCTAGAACTATATTGACTATTAGTGGTGATAGTGGACAACATTGTCTTGTTCCAGATTTTAGTGTGAAAGCTTTCAGTTTCTGACCATTTAGTGTGTCGTTGGCTTTTGGTTTGTCATAGATGGCTTTTATCAGATTTAGATATAGACCATCTATTACTACTTTCTGTAGAGTTTTTAATCATGAATTGGTGTTGAATTTTGTCAAATGCTTTTTCTCTATTTATTGAGATGATCATGTGAATTTTGTCTTTGACTCTGTTAATATGGTGTATTACGTGTATTGATTTGCATATATTGAACCATCCCTGCATCCCTGGGATGAATCCAACTTGGTCCTAGTGCATAATCCTCTTGTTAATCTGTTGCGTTCTGTTTGCTGGTATCTTTTTCAGAGTTTTTGCATCTATGTTCTGGTTTTAGTATCAGGGTAATGCTTGCTTCCAGGAATGATTTCAGAAGTACTATTTCCCTTTCAATTTCGTTAGTTCGAGGAACAGTGGTATTAAATCATCTCTGAATTTCTGATAGAATTCAGCTGTGAAACCATCAGGACCTGGGCTTTTCTTTGTTGGTAGGTTTTTAATTACTTCTTCCATTTCAATGGCTGATATTGGGTTATGTAGTATTTTTATGTCTTCTTAATTCAGTTTTGGTAATTCATATGTTTCTAAGACTCTGTCCATTTCTTCAGTGTTTTCCATCTTGTTTGAGTATAGGTTCTTGAAGTAGGTACTGATGATCCTTCCGATTTCCATAGGGTTAGTTGTGACTTCACCTTTTTCATTTTTATTGCATGGATTTGGGTCTTTTCTTTCCCCTTTTTTTTTTTTTTTGATAAGATTGACTAAGGGTTTGTCTATTTTATTTAATCTTTCAAAGTACCAACTCTTTCTTTCATCGATTCTTTGTATTATTTTCTTAGTCTCAATTGCATTGATTTCAGCTCTGATCTTAATAATTTCCTCTCTCTTATGAGTTTTGTGTTTGGTTTGTTCTTCTTTTTCTGGATGTTTGTGGTTCAACGTTAAGTAGTTTATTTGAGCTCATTCTCTTTTCCTGATGTGGGAGTTCAACACAATGAATTTTCCTCAAAGCACTGCTTTCATTGTGTACCACAGGTTCTCGTATGTTGTATTGGCATTATCACTGAACTGTATAAATTGCTTAGTTTCTTCTTCAATTTCTTCTGTGACCCAGTTGTTGTTCACAAGGATGTTATTTAGTTTCCATGTGATTATGTTTTTTTTTTTTTTTTTGGTTTCTGTTACTGTTGAATTCCTGTTTTATTGCACTATGGTGTGATAGTGTGCATGGGATAATTTCAATTCCCTTACACTTACTTAAACAATCTTTATGAGCTAGTATGTGGTCTATTTTGGAGAACCTCCCATGTGCAGCTGAGAAGAAAGTGTATTCTGCTGTTGTGGGTTGGAACACTCTGTAGACATCTACTATGTCCATTTGTTCACAGATTTGATACAGTTGTGATATTTCTTTGTTAATTTTTGTCTAGTTGATCTGTCTATTTGTGACAGCAAGGTATTGAAGTCTCCCATTATAATTGTGTTAGTGTTTATTTGATCTTTCATGGTCCTTAATATTTGTTTTATGTAGTTAGGTACACTGATATTTGGTGCATAGATATTAATGATTGTTATTTCTTCCTCTTGAAGTTTTCCCTTGAGAAGTATGTAGTGACCTTCTTGGTCCCTCTTGATCATTCTTGATTTGTAGTTCACTTTTCTGAGAGAAGGATAGCTACCCCTGCTATTTCCTGGGTTCCTGTTGCATGAAATACTGTTTTCCATCCTTTGATTTTCAGTCTATGAATTTCCTTTTGGGTTACATGTGTCTCTTGCATGCAGCACATTGACTGATCTTGTTTCTTGATCCATTCTGCTAGTCCGTTTCTTTTGATTGGTAAGTTGAGATCATTTACATTGATGGTTATGGCTGTTATATATTGACTTATCTTTGTCATAGATCTTTTCTATTGTTGGTTCTGTGTTTCACCTCAGTTTAACTACTGTCTAGCCTGGTGGATTCTTTTTATTAGTGTCCTTGTAATTATAGTTTTCTTTTTCCTTTTGTAGGATACACTTCAAAATACTTTGCAGAGCTGATTTGGAGGTCATGAATTTCTTCAGTTGTTCTTTGTTGTGGAAGCATCTTATTTCATTTTTGAATTTGAAAGATAATTTGGCCAGGTATATCAATCTGGGTTGGAGATTGTTTTCTTTTAAGACTCGAAATATTTTGCTCTAGCCTCCCTTTGATTTAAGGGTTTGTGTTGAGAAGTCCACTGTGATTCTAATGGGTGTACCTTCATGGTGATTTTTTTTCCCCTCTAACAATTGTCAGTATTCTGTTCTATTGTTGAATTTCTAGAATCTTAATTACTATATGTCTTGGTGTAGATTTATTTTGGACACGGGTAATTGGGGTGCTATATGCCTCACTTATCTATATGTCAAGTTCTCTTCTCATGCTTGGGAAGTTTTCTGTCATTACATCTGTAAATAATCTTTTTAGAGCCTTTGCACTGTCTCCTGCTTTTTCATTTTCTCCAATCTATCTTATGTTGTTCTTCTTTGCATTATCTTGCAGTTGTAGTATTGATTTTCCATAGTCTCTAGCTATTTTAAAGAAGTTTTCCTTTTCATGGTCATGGATTGCAGTCCTGTCTTCTAGGTCTGAGATTCTGCCTTTGCTTTCTTTCAATTTGTTGCATATACTTTCAAGAGAGTTTTTGCTTTCTTGGATATCTGTTTAGATTTGTTTCATGGGTTCCATTTCTTTCCTGAGTTGAGTGGTCAAGCTTTGCATTGTTTTTTTTAAGCTCTTCTGCTTTTTTTTAATCTGCGTCTACTCCAAATTCACTAAGCATGTCTTTCATTATGATCATCATCTCTTTCCTAACTTGGCCAATTATTTCTAATCTGATGTTCTCTACAGCCTCTTCTCTCTGTTTTTTAACATCTACTGCTATCATTTCTGGAAGTTTGGTTGGGTGTTTTCTGATTACCTCTATTTTATTTTCCTCTGGATTTGTTCTGGGTGGGCTGGGGGTCTGGTGTCGTGTTTTATTTTTCTCATCATTTTATTTGTGCATATTTTTGAATCTTAATGAAAAATTTTGTGAGTTACATGATAAAAAGTACCAGGTCTCTTGTTTTACAATGGAGAAAGCTTTCACAGAACTTTGACTTAATGTTTTACTCTATAATATTGGGATCTTATTTTGGGAAATCACAGGCTATAAGGTGTCCTGATGTTACTCTTATATATGATCCTTGGGACAATTATTTTCAGGAAGCAGATAGTTATCCCCCGCATGAATAGAGAATTGAAAGTTTCTTATAATTTCAAAGAATTTCTCAATTTTCTACCTTGTAAAATATACTCTGAGGTATAAGGAGGAAAAAGTGTATAGACAACATTGATCTGTGTGAGTTGTTATTAAATCTCACAAGTATGGTCTGGAGATGTAAGTCAGTGGTAGAAAACTTTCCTAGCATGTACAATGTACTGGGTTCATTCTCTAGCACCACCAAAACATACAAACAAGCAAACAAACAAGTCACAAATTATGGGTATGTGTGAAGGGAATATATATTATGGGTATAATTCAAAGTTTATAATTTGAATTTGCTAAAATCACAATATCAGGCAATTAATTTATCATACAGTTTTAGCTATGATTATTTAAAATGTGATCTCAAACTATCACACTTTACCTTGAAGTTCAGATTTTTGCATCCTATGATTGGATGCCATGGCTTAACTAATCAATCACTAGCAATTATTCTTAACCTTTCATATATAGCATCATAAATCCAGTTCAAAGCCTTTGTTTAAAGAAGACCTGTAATTTTTTAACATGCATATAAAATTTCTTTTAATGTCACTATCATCAGGGAAATGAAAATAAAATGTACAATGTATTATTACTACATATCTAGCAGGTTTGCTATTGCATAAAAAAAGGCAACAAGTGTGAGAATATGGAAAAACTGGAACCTTGGAGTATTGCTCATAGGAATGCAAACTAGTGTATCTGCTATGGAAATCAATTTCTGAAAAGACTAAAACTAGAACTACTATATTATCCACCAATCCCACATCAGGGTATATATCCAAAAGAAATGAACTCAGTACATGGAAGAGATATCTACAATTTGAGATTCAGTGCGACACTTCACAATAACCAAGATGTAGAAACAGCCTAATATCCATCTATGTAAATGGATGAAGCAAATGCTGTATATGCGTACAATGGAAAACTCTTGAGCCTTAAAAAAGAGGAGATACTAAAATATGCGAAAACATGTATTGACCTTGAAAACTTTAAGATAAATGAAAAAAAAAACATAGAAAGATGAATACTTTATGATTCCACTGATGCATCTAAATTTTTTTGAGACAAGGTCTTTGCTATATAGTTCATTTTGGCTTTAAATTTGAGACCTCTCTGTCTCAGCCTCCTGAATACTGGGATTGTAGGCATGTGGACCATGCCTGGCACAATGTGAGACATATAAAATAGTCAAATTTATAGAATCAAAGAGTACAATGTTGGTTACAAGGGACTGGAGAGAAAGAAATGTAGTATTAATAATCAGTAGGCCTAAAGTTTCCACCAAGAGAGATGAATCAGTGAGATAGAAGAAGCTGTATAACATTATATACTGAAGAAAAATGTACTGTACACTTCCAACTGTGTTAAGAAGGTAGATCTCATGTTATGTAAATGTCTGAACACTTGCACACAATGACATCTAAGAAGTCCTCAGCTCTCTATTTAATCTAAAGCTGATCTGTTCACATGCTTCTCATAATATTTTACCTTCCTTCACCCACTCCCTTTTTCACTTGAATCACAACTCCAAAATCAAGTACACATTGAATCAAATATTCCTTTATTCATTTAACAAGTGTTTATTTAGTGCCTGCTCTGTACAGAGCACTGTGCTAAATACTGCATCTAAGATAAAATATGAGTTTCATTCTTTCATTATTGGATCTTTTGCAATCTAGTGTTTTGGTTAGCACCTTACCACTTTTCTGAATTTTGAAAAGTTTACAGCCACTGATAAGGCCTGAGAGGACAATGGTTATACTTTCTAAGCCTCAACAATTCACCGTTCACAGTTTAATCTCCATTATTAAAACCAAACCAACAAAAACAACTCAAAAGACATGAATTCCATTCTTGGCCGCATTAGTAACCAATTGGCCCCTTACATTAAGTCTGATACCTATTGCCAATAACATAATCCCATAAATCTGTTTTTTTTTTTTTTTTTAATAAAAAGAGGTTCGTTTTGACTCATGGTTCTGCTACAAGGTTGAAGCCCACATCTGGTGGTGGCCTTCTTGTTGGCAGAGCGCTGAGTCAGCACCCGGCATCACACAGCAAGAGGTGAAGCGCATGCAAGTATATGCGTTTTGTGGTCTACTTCTCTTTTCTTATAATTCCACCAGTATTCAGTCATGGAGTCTCTGGTCTAATAATCTTATCTAAGCCTAATTACCTCTCAATGGCCTCACCTATAAACACCATAGTCAGATTAAGTTTGCAACTTCTTAATATCTCACAATGCAGTTTCAGTTTTAATTCCAGAACTTTTGGAAGACACAATCAAACTATATCTGAACAGTACTACACTTGGCTATCTCACAACAGGAGAGATAAGCTCTAACAATCCTGCAAGTATGATAATTTATGTTTCTGTGAGTGTACAGTGAGCTCCAGAAAGATAGAACTTTTGTATATATTTACATGCATTTACAATTACAGCAAAAGAACACTGAAAACGGAAACCCATGACTGAAGCAGCTGGACATCATAAGAAGTCAGAAATGCATCACTGTCTTTTGCAAATATTTTTTGATAAATTATGTCTGCCTCTAGCACTTTTACATCTCCTAAGCAACTACTCAATAATAATGAAAAAAAATGCCTTGTCATAATTAGGGAGCATTTCTCCTAGTGCAAAGTCAGAATATGAGAACTGGAAGAGCTGGGTATTACTAACTAGCTGGGGTAGGGGATTTAGCTCAGCAGTAGAGTGCTTGCCTGGCAAATGCAAGGCTCTGCGTTTGATCCCCAGCACCCACTCTTGAAAAAAATCTTATTGAAGAATAGAGTATATTGTGCTTCTCTAATTACATCTTATTTTCCTCTTTAAGAAAATAGTACTAAGAGCTTTTAGTACAGACAGAGGAGAATGAATACTGATATCTCAAACTATTCCAAATGCTTCGATTAAAGTTGTTATAAGCTCAGAAATGTCAGAAAAGTCTTGACCACAACAAAACACAGAATCTCAGTGCTCTAATTACTTAAAATATTCAGCCACTATGAAGCAGAACTCATCTAAAGTCTGAATGATGAAGCAAAATGGTAGCTAGGGTCATCTCTTTCAACAAAGCATAAGCAAGCTTCCGCACCAATAGCTAAAACCTTCTTCTGTTCTCTTTTTCCTTAACAAAACATCTAAGGGCTGGAAACACATTAGTGTTCTCTAGGAATGAGAAACTCTGCTTTGACATTCAGTTTACCCCTGAAAAATTGTACTTTCTTATGAAATTTTTCCACTATCAAAAGGATTCATAACACAGAAGAGTTAAATGTACTCAACCTATTTCTAAGGCTCAGTTCAAGTTCTACCTCTTCTGTGGTATAGACTTTTCTTTACAAATTCTGCAATTTTTACTCTTTTTAATATTTATTGTATATACCACACAAATAGGGCCATGTTATTTACTTTTCATACTTCAGACTTCAGCACTTTGATATGAAACTTTACACATTTATGTAGTTTATGAATATGTCTCTTCAACTAGTTTTAAGTGCCTGAGTAACAGGGCTTTTTTCTATTTCTGGTGATTCCCCAAATTATCTAGTGTGCTTCTGGGCACACAGAAAATACTTGATTCAAAAAATTAAAAAAAAAAGAAAATACTTGATTAAATAATTGATCAATCAGTGTGATTTGATAAGAAATGATTCAAAATGACATGCACTGAAAAAACAAATGCAGTGCTTTATTGTCTCGAAGGATGTGTTATTAGGATGTCTGATTAACAGAGAAACTTTAATTTATCATGTTTTCATCACTGACCAGCAGCCACATGTCAACATTAGTGCTGAAGAAGATTTTTATAGCTGTGCCAATAGTATTATAAAATAAAAAATGTGATCGAACTACATTTTGGGGGTTGCCATGAAACAGTCCATTCATTTGGGCCACTTCAATTATTTCTGTGGAAATATAACAGAATTATCTCTATATCACTATCTTACAGATTCCAATAGTTAATTTACCATCTGTACTGGTGTCGACCCAGACTAATATGGGATCTCAAGGTGTATTTAGCCTCAGGAAGGACCACCTCTGCCTCAATCCTGCCTTGCTTCAGACCAGCTTAGCACAATATCTCATGAGAAATAGGAAGCCTTTCTTTAGCCTATTTCTAAATTTCCTATGCCAGCTCTCACACCCTATCTTTTCATTATTTCTTTGTGTAATTGAAACTGCAAAATAGAACTTTAAAACTTAGATATTTTTTCTTATACACATAAGCAATTTCTCCAAACTCCCTCCTGCTGAGCATGTAAAACCAATAACTCCTCCTTTCCTCAGCACAGATGTCATGACAGAATATACAGATGCCAGCCCCAGGAGGCAGGAGCTCAGTTTCCTTTCCAGAAGAAAGGATGCAATGAGCTGACTGGGACTGGAAGTAATAACACAAATATGAAGAGCTACATTGTCTCTCTGTGCTCCTACTCTCCTTGGTTCCTTACTATAAAAGACTCTTACCCACCTGTACATGGTTAGATGGTGATTATTTGAGGCAAGTGGGCCCCTCCGTGTCCTTGGAGGTAGCTTTGAATAAATCATCTTTCTTTTTTTTTTTTTTTTACCAAAATATATGGCTTCCTTTGATTTGGTCAGCTGGGAGCAAATGAACTTAAGCGTATGAACCTAAGTGTCCGGTAACACTTGGGATTGACTTAAGACTACTGCCTGTGTAGTTGCACACGTTGTTAACCACATCAAAGTTGAGACCAGGAGATGGAAGGGAAGATAAGAAGATTAGGATAAAAGGGCCCGAGTAAACTAACTGAGTAAATTAAGTAAGTAAATTCAGTGAGCTGAAGGCTAGGACCTAAATGAGCTAAAGATAAGCCTCCTCAGAAAATGAAAGTGCAAAGGGCAAAAAGAAGTCCCCGAGTAAACCCGGAAAAGCCTCAAAGGGCTAAAAAGCAAAGAACAATGAAATAATAACCTGCTTTCCGAACATCAAAAGCCTGGCAGGAGCAAACAATAAAAATTGTTTACCTGTACATTCCCTTATACTGTTTTCACACCAAAGACTGCATGAAAGCCCCTGGACATAAACATCAGTGGTGCTCTTCTTTTGGAACTCGTGCTGACAGTGTGAGCTTTCCTTTTTGTTCTTTCTGATAAACTACACCCGGGTATCATTCCCCACAGCTTGCTGTGTTCTGTAGCAACAGTCTTCTTTGCCTTCATAACAAGAATCCAGAGCCAGAGAGCTGGTTACAAAATCACTGGGATGAAGGAGGAATTGGAGTCAGGCACAGGTTTATTGCTTGGAAGAGTATAATCCTTCTAATATTTTTGCAAAAAGGCACTACATAGGATAGCTGCAGTCTTGGCCTGACTATGGTTTTTCACCCCCTTGGTTTAGTTTTAGCTGTGGTCACTGTGTGTGATTTAAAACGGCCTGTCCTCTTTTTAGCTAGTCTCTCTTTACCCTGTATATTTGGTTCACTTATTGTGCCCATTTAGAGAACCCCCCAACACCCTCACTCCACCCCCCACCCCATACTACATATTTTAGTGTCAGCAGAGCCTGTTCATTCTTTTCCAAGGGAAGGACTTGCTCTCATTGTTAGACCCTTTACTATTTATTCCTCTCATGTCATTTTAGTAGAGCGTGCCACACACTTCACACAGTAGAAGTAGATCTTCTAGTTACGCCACTCTTCACAAGCTGCTCTTATGACTTTGGTTCCTGCCAGTGAAGATACTAGTGTGGTATGCTCAGTGTTTTTCCTGAAACTAAGGAGAGTGGTTCTGCGTATGCAGCCTCAAGCACAGAATTTTCACCTTCATTATATTTAAAAATATATTTTCAGCCTAAACAGTAAGTTTCTGAAAATGATATTCAAAACCACAATACTTTAAGCTTTTCTTAAAATACAGTTAATTCCCAAAATAAAGGTATAAAATAAAGGTTGGGAAAAAAGAAAAAAGAGCTTTTGCAATTACTACTAGAACAGATGATTAGGTTTTACTAAATTTAAAACAAAAATAATATAAGTTCCTTGAAATAAAATTCAAATAAATGTCACTGCAAAATACAACTTTAAAAGTTAGATTTTTTTTCTTGTAGGGATAAGCAATTTCTCCAAACTTCTTCCTGTTAAGGACACAACGAATGCCCCCTTCTCTCCTCAGTCCAGAAGACATGAAAGAATATACAGATAGCAGGCTGGGGATTTAGCTCAGTGCTTAGAGTGTTTGCCTCGCAAGCATGAGGACCTGAGTTCGATTCCCGGTACAAAAAAAAAAAAAAATGAATATACAGATAGCAGGCTGGGGATTTAGCTCAGTGCTTAGAGTGTTTGCCTCGCAAGCATGAGGACCTGAGTTCGATTCCCGGTACAAAAAAAAAAAATGAATATACAGATAGATATCAGCTCCAGGAGGCAGGAGTTGAGTTTCCTTTCCACAAGAAAGCGGGGGTGGGGATTGGCTGAAGCCATCTGGACATGTTAAAGCAAAGGTGGGGATCTGCAGTATACCTCTGTACTCCCTCTCCTCTCTGTTCATACTGTAAAAGACCCTTGCCTGCCTGTACACAGGGAGATGGTGATTTGAAACAAATGGGCCCCTACATCTCCTTGGAGCCATTTCTGAGTAAATCGTTTTTTACATTTTAGCAAAACTTATGGCCTCCATTGATTTGGTCAGTGGCAAGCAGATAAACCTGAGTATATAAACCTAAGTGGATGTTCACACTAAATTTAACACAAAAATAATGTATAATTATTTAGACAAAATTCAAATAATACATATGTGTAGAAAATATAGAGTTGAAAACTCTCTCACCCCACTCGCCTGACCAATCTCAATTTCTAGACAGTAACTCCTATGGAAAGATTGATGTATTTTCTTCTAGATTTTTCTGTGTACATTCAAATATATATTTGAGTATTTTTGTTTAAAAGTTTACTTTTTTATTGCAAAATATTGTTTGAAGTACATGTACTTTTCTGCCAATATCTTTTTTAACCTAACATACTGTCAAAGACATATTTCTACATTAGTACATAAATAACTTTGTTTTAGATATAACTTATTTTTAGTGTTATCATGGTGTTCCTTATTTCAAATTTGCCTTGATTTATTAGTTTAGACATTACATTATTTCTTATTTTTTTCTAGTAAAAATAATGCTGTCATTAACATTCTTGTACATATACATTCCAGTAGTTTTCTATTGCTGAGAAGCAAAACAAATTTAATTGAAAAGAAGACAAATTTATTACTGCACAATTTCTTTGTAGCCTTGACTAGGGAAGGACCTGCTTTCATGCTTCCTTAGGTTAGTGATGGAATCATTTTCCTTGTGACTATGAGTCTAAATTCCTTGCTTTTTTTTAGTTATTATTGGCCAAGGACACACCCTTAGAAGCTGCACCTAGGTCCTTACTGCCTGATGCACTCTCTAGGCCCTTTCACACTCTGAATTTCTCTGAGGTGAAGAAAGGCTCAATCTTTTCCTAAAGATCACTGAATAAACTCAATTCTATCTGGGAGATCCTCTTTTACATTAACTCTAATGTCAACTGATTAATAACATAATAATGAAAGAAGTTCCTGTGACAGTAGGCCCACCCAGTCATAGTTTCACTTTCCATGGCTTCAATTACTCATAATCAATGTGATCCAAAAAGTTTAGATAGGAAATTCCAGAAATAAAATTTCCTACATATCAAATTCTGCACTTGGACTGGGGAATGTAACTTAGCAGTAGAGTGCTGGTTTAGCATACATGAAACCCTGGGTTTGATTCTCAGTACTGCAAATAATAAAGTTCTGCACTGTTCTGAGTTAGTGTGATGAAATTTTGCACTATTCTACTCTGCTGTGTTTGGAATATGAAAAATCCATTTGTCCAGTGATTCACACTGTATACAAGACCCGCCCATTAGTCACTTACTAGTTTCCAGGTCCAAGATTAGACCTGGGCCAAGCCAGTTAAACAGCTATGAAGAGTCTGCCAGTCACAGAGACTGTGGGCAGACATACAGAACGCAGAATCTGGCACGACTATGCACTTCCTGAACCTGTATGTGGGACCAATTAGAAAAGTACCATTTTTGATTCTTCATTTACATCTGACATGAAACTAAATGGGTCTTTGATAGGACAGTTTAAATCTGACATCAGACCAAGTGAGTTTCTGATGGCACAATAATCCCAAATGCCTTGTTTGCATGAGGGAGAAGCAATTTAGGAATTCCGTATACAAAAGAGTTTGCTCATTATTCTTCATGGTCACTGAATTTTTTTCACTGGCTCACTCACACTCTGCTAAATGTATTTATTTTCCACCTCCAATAAATGTAAATCCTTGCTACCTTTTCTGTATGTCTTGAAATTCTCTGTTCAGGACACCAAGAACCTGGAAAGAATCTCTTTGGGACCCAAAAACCAGTAACAATTTAACGGGTTATTTTTTAATATATCTCAGTGCTTGCGTTCATGGTACTCTTAGGCTACAGCACAATGCCAGTGTAATTCTCCTCATTGCACTTCAACACATAAGCACTGTATGACCTCACATCACCACCAGAATAAGAAAAGTACTTAGTTTTGGTGACTTACTGACTTAGCAAGGTCCTGTCTCAAAATTTAGAAAAAAATACCAAAAAGAAGGAAATGTAACTCAATTCTAGAGTGGCACTGGATTGGCCCCATTGTCAATGAGTGCCCCTTTATCAGAAAGAAAAGGGATAAAAAGGGTAAGTACATTACACAGTAAGATATTTTGAAAAATAAACCACCTTCACCTAACTTTTATTACAGTATATTGCTATAATTGTACTATTTTATTATCAGTTTTTCTTGTTTACCTCTTTCTGAGATTAATTTATAAATAAAAATTCATGATATGTATTTACAGGACAAAACATACTATGTATAAAGTGGTTCTATTTGCGTTTTCAGGTATCCACTGGAGGCTTTGAGACATGGCTTTTGCGGATAGAGAGGACTATTTCATTTTGTTGGTATGTTCTTGATAATTATTACTGACATGAATAACTAAACATGTAGTATATAGCTTGTCTAGAACTATAACCTTGGCAATTCACTTCAAAACATAGTGTGGCATCACTAGCGACTCACTCTTTAGCTGCTACCTTTATGGAATCAGTATTTTATCATTATGTTTTTTTGAAGAATCGTGGTTAAATAAATTTTCAAAAGAATATTTTGCTACTTTGTAACAATTTCACTCTTACATAAATCATCTGTTTCTGTTTTTCTATACCAAAAGCTGTTCTTCTATTTCCTATTCAGGGAGACTTCAAGCATCTCTCTGTTCAGAAAAAAAAAATATCTCTTTCAGAAAAATATTAAAATACTCTCTATATCTATAGTTTCTTCCTCTGTAGATTCAACCAACTGACTTAAAGTATTTGAAAAAGTTATGGGTACTTAGCATGTACAGACTTTTTCTGCTTTCCCTAAACAACACAGTATATCAACTATTTACATAGTTTTTATGTTGTATTAGTTTTTATAAGTAATCTAGATTTACTTATAAAAAGTAGGTATAGGAGGATATGCACAGATTATATGCAAATACTGTGCTATTGTCCATAAGGGACTTTTATATAAGGGATTTTTGGCACACATGGGGGTCATGGAGCCATTCCCTCATGGATTCTGAGGAAGAGGGATGACTGTACTTGCTTTGTTGAGCAATTAATATTTGCCTTTGCCATTGGGTAAAGGGTGAAGATACTTCTGCATCCTGCTTGTAGATTTTCTAATTGAAACTTTGGGTACTTTCATCTGTATACAGAGATGTGCGTCCTGACCTCACATGATATCATTACTAATCCTTAAGAAATGGCTTTAATAATTAATCATTTTCAAGTATGAAGAGTTTATATCCTTAACAAAAACCTTGAACAGAAAACATGCAGAAATGTTTTGCATTTCAATTTAAGTAAGGCATGCAGACTAACAAGAATGAAATGGAAGTGTCTAAGATCTTATTAATGAAGTAAAAAATATTTTAAGGGATAACCAAAACTTGTGCTTAAGGATAAAACTCAGGTTGCATTTTAAAGGAGCAAATACAATCCAAGTAAATTTTCATTTATTTGTCTTTTTTGGGGGGGAGGGAGTGGGGGCTGCAGCTCGAACTCAGGGCCTTGAGCTTGCTAGGCAAGTGCTTTATCACTTGAGCTAAATCCCCAACCCAATTCAAGTAAATTTTCAATGAATACTAAATTGGAAGCAGAGTGGGAAAATTATGTTGCATTTGTTCTTCAAGGTGTCATTGCAATGAAGAAAGGAGGGTTGTTTCATTTACTAAGTATGATTAAATATAATTATATATTTATCACTTATAAGCAATTCAGAGGGTATACAGGAATCTGAAAATTTTCATTATTGAATTACAAACATGGGGGCACAATTAAAATCTACAATTTATATGAATTTGGGTACACTTCCCATGTGTAATTATCCCTCCTGGCATACAGAATTGTATGGCTGTGGCCTTTTGGCACACTTTCATTAATAGGGACAGCCACAAATGTAGGCAAAGTAGGCAACTGGTTTTGAAATGTGACTTAGTTGTTCAGAATGGTGAATACTGCTGTCTTCCCTAAATACTTCCCTTTTTGTCTGTTTGGTAACTGAGATTCTATAGTAAGGCTGAAGGCTTTGATCCCTTTTATTAATATAAATAATGGTGATCCCCAATTGCCAGATAATGTAGGTTTCTAGAAACTATGGTAAAACTGATCCCATCTAGCAGCTACTTTCCCCTTTAGCATTTTTAAAATTTTATTTAATTAATACTTGTGTGCAGTACATAATATTTACATTCCTTATGGGAAGTTGGCACTTGTACATAATACATTTTAATTCCTTTATTCATCCCCTTTTATTCTGCTGCCTCCTCTGTCCACTCATTTATTGATCTCCTTGCTTTTTTTTGTTTTTATTTTGTATATAGTTGCAGTACGAAACGCTTACATATACATAAAACAATTCATTTTGCATTTTTTGTCCCTCCCCTTCCTTTCCCTTCTTTCCATCTCTTTATCCTCTTCACCTTTGAGAAAGATTTTTCTCCCTATTTCCTATAATCTACCTTTAATTTCACTCCTTGTTTTTTATTTGGATTTCTCATACAAGAGAAACCATGCGACATTTAGGCTTGTGTATCTGATTTATTTTCCTCAATATTATGGTCACAAGGTACATTCATTTCCCTACAAATGACTTGAGTTTATCTTTCTTTAAGGCAGAGTAGTAGTTTATTGTGTGTAAATACCACATTTTCTTTATCCACTCAACTCTTGATGGGCATATAGGCTGCTTTCAACATTTAGCTATTATGAATTGTGCTGCTATAAACATGGGTATGTATGTGTCACTGTAATATGATGCCTTTAACACTTTGGGGAAAATATCTAGAAGAGGAATAGCTGGATTAAATGGAACTTCTGGTTTCAGATTTTTGAGGAACCTCCATAATGATTTTCACAGTGGTTGTACTAGTCTAGATACCAACCAACAGTGTAGAAGGGCTCTTTTCTCACAGCCTCTTTGGCATTTGTTTTTTAGTTGATTTTTTGATGATGGGCATACTTTTTGGGGTAAGAGAGAATATCAGTTTTGTTAATTTGCATTTCTCTAATGGCCAGTGATGTTAAACATTTCTTCAACTATTTTTTGACCATTTGGACTTATTCTGTGAATTGTCTATTTATTTCACTTGCTCATTTTTAAAATTGGTTCTTTTATTTTGGGGGTCTAATTTTTTGGGTTCTTTATACATTCTAGATATGTGTCCTCTGTCAGAGGAATTGCTGGAAAAAAATTTTCCATTCTGTAGGTTTTCGTTTTACTCTATTGGTTGTTTCTTTTGGCTGTGTAGAAGCTTTTAAAAATGTAACCACTTACCAGTCCAATTAATTAAATACAGGATCACCAAAAATTTCATTTTTCATTAATTTTTATAAGATACTCTAACAGGAAATACAAAAACAAATATTTTATTAGATTTATTCAATAATTTTTCTGTGTATATCTTGAAATATTGAGTATACAACACAATGATACAATCTGGACAGTAGTATCTAGTCTATTTTTGAATTATTTTTGCATTATTGTCTTTCTTTGGATAACACATTTCACACTGTAGTGTTTGCTTTCCCTTTTGTTCTGTGGGTGGTATAATTTCAATAAAATGTCTACTCACTGAATGTAGTGATGAAAACAACAATGATGGATGTCCTGGTTGGCCTTTCATTGTCTCGTATTTTTCAATTATTTGGTTTACTAAACCTAAACTAAATTGTAAATGACTTTTTGAGCCTCCATATTTTGAATAAATAACAAGCAAGCTCCATATTGTTTGGTTCAGAAGGTGTATAAATATTTTATAATAATAGATTTTCATTGCTTTTTGATTACAGGATAGCATGTTAGATGTTGGTCAACTGTGTCAACACCACCTATAGAATTATTATAATCATTAACCGCTATTGGAATTTTTTTAGTTTTGTGTCTTTTCTCAAGTTCTATCATTTCTGTATTATAATTAGTTGACAATAAGGAGGCATCTTTTTTGTCTTTCCATTTCATAACACAGACTTTTTCTCTCCGATATGCTAACATTTCTCCTTTTTTCAGTTTTTTCTTTTACAGATCTTGTGGTACTTCCTACTTATTTAGTCTCAGTAGTTGTCATTTTTGGTTGGATCCTTGTTATATTTTCGAATCAGGTTAGTCCCCTTAGCATTTTTGATTACCTAATTTGTGACAGTCTGGAAGGTATACACCAGGTATTTACTTATTTATCTACAAATAAAACATGGACACACTGAAGTATTTTACTCAAAAATTTCCATTGTACATTCAAGCTTTATATAATCACTCTTTCTGTGTCACTTGTATTATTAGTTAGGGTGAATTGAAAGCTGATGTAACAAAGGGTTGCCCCCAATAGAGTGGCTTCCAGGATAATTTCCTCACATAACAACAAATTTAATCTCTATGAAGATTCCTCAAAAACTAAAACTGGAAATTCTATTTGACCCAACTATACCCCTTCTGGTTATCTTCCTCACAATATTAAAGTCATCATATAACAGTGATACATACATATCTATGTTTATAGCAGCTCAACTCACAATAGCTAAATATTGGAAGGGGTCTATGTGTCCATTAATAGATGAATGGATATATACACAAATGGAATACTAATAAGCCATAAAGAACTATGTATTTGAATAATTTGTTGGAAAAAGAATGCACCTTGAGATCATAATGTTAAGTGTTATAAATCAGACACAGAAGCCTAAATATTTCATGATTTCTCTAAGAAACCCAATGTATAAATAAAGAGCAAAATAAAAGGTAGATGATAAGAAATATAGAGATAGACTTTGCAGAAATGGGAAGGGAATTTGGGAGAGGGAGAAGATGGGAGAGAGGGAAGGGGTAGGAGTAGTAAAAAAAAGTAATATGTATATGAACCAATTCCTCACAATGAATGCATTAGTTATGTATCACAAACATATGCTAATAAAAAAGCAATAAATCTAGATACTTGAGGTCATAGATTTATAGATTCTGAAAGTTCCTTCATTTTCTTATTCTAGCACCTTTTAGAGCAGGGATCAGCAAATAGTGGTATGTGGGTTAAATCTGGCCCTGCAACTATATGTTTTGAGTAAATAAAGGAATTAAATTTTCAATATATTTTTATCTGACACTAATATATATATATATATATATATATATATATATATATATATATATACACACTTATGGGTATTCTATTACATTTGAATACATGCATACAATGTATAATGATCAGATCAGGGCAATTGGCATATGCATCACCTCAAACAATTATCTTTTTTTTAGCATAGGAAAGTTTTATTGGGGAATAAGAGTAGCTCCTGAGAGACAGAAGGGCTACTAAGTGGGTTGCCCAGTTACATTTCTTTATGTCGAAGCATTCGAAATCCTCTCTACTAGCTATTTTAAAGTATTAAATTAATTGTTGTCAATCATATTTATCTTACTGCACCATAGAATACTAGACATATTTCCAAATAGTCAACTGCAACCCTGGGCTTTTAACCATCCCTCCCCATCTCCCAATAAATAAGGTTTTTCTGAAGCACAGCTGCATCAGTTGCATAGGTCTTGCCAGTGTCTGCTTTTGCGTGTGTGGTAATAGTAATTACAATAAAGACCCTATGTGGCCCATGGAACATAAAATATTTATTATCTTGCCCTTTGTATAAGAGGTTTTCCACCTCTATGCAAGAGAATTATCTTTATCAGCAAAGTCAACATTGGTTCTCAGATACCTCGTGTTCAGCTGTCAACCCAACAGATTCTTAATGAATTTTAAGGGAAAGGGGAAGAGTCAGTGTTTGCTTTTTATGGGACGTCACACAGAAGTTGTACATATCAAATTCGTTCACATCTTATTAATATACTAGAATTAGCCATATGGCCTGGGCTAGCTGCAAGGGATGCTTGAACCTCTTCATAAATGGATAACTAGTTTTGTTGGACAACAAGTATACTCTGTCACATTTGCATTTCTGTAGACTTTCTTGAATAAAAAAAGAAAGGCATAACATTAGACTCTGAGTCGCACTGTCAGTGGGAATATTTGCCATTTGTGAATTTGATCTATTAAGTGATTTTATTAGTCAGCTTTTCCTCACTGTAACCAAATACTTAGAACAAAAAATTAACAGAAGAAAAATTTGTTTTCACATTACTTTTTGGCCTATGGTGAGTCAGAAATATCATGGTGGAACAGCATGAAGTAACAAAGCTGCTCATCCCACAGCAGCCAGGAACTAGAAAGGGTTTGAGACAGAAAGAAAGGGATCAGGGACAAGGTAGGCCCTTCAAAGGCACACCCCCAGTGACCTACTTCTTCCAACTGGTTCCCACCTCTTCACAGTGCAACCAGCTGTGAACTCATCATTGGATTAAACCATTAATGAGATAGGCACTTTCATGATGCAGTCGCTTCCCTCAGCCCCACATGAACCTGCTGCATGGGGGATCAGGCTCACAATACAAATCTTTGGAGGGTATTTCATATTTAGACCATGGTAGTGATTTTCATGCAAAATAAAGGGATTGAAAAAAGTTGCTTTGCAGGTTGTGATGCATTATTTTTTATCTGCAGTTAAGCGAATTCATGTACGGTGTTGTGTTGATTTTGCACACTTGTAGGGGATGGAGAAGTGAAAAGAGCCAAATAATAAACAAAACTCTCAAGAAGTGTAGGACAGGTGTTCTCTGAATAGGAGGACACAGGACAGAAAATTTGCAATTGGATTCAGGGCGAGTGTTCCTGGCACATATCTACAATTCTTTCTAATAAAAAAATTGAAGATGAAGGATCATGAATTCAAGCCCACTCCTGGGAATATTTTCAGACTTCATCAAACAACAACGACAAAAAAAAAAAGAAAAAGAAAATGGATCCAGGAATCAAAAAACCTCATGTCTGAGTTTCAATGTCTTCTAACCTGGAAAATAGGGAATATATATAGTGAATGTTTATGTGCTTGTTGGGATGATCAAATTAGAAAATTCAAATATAACTATGTTCAGAAGGGAACCAGTCAGCAAGAAGTTAACTCTATAAGTGTGAGTTAATACTATTAGCAATGAAGGCAAAGCTGCAAAACAAAAGAAAAATACAAGTAACTTTTAACCTACTGGCATCAGTAACTGTGATAGGCAGATTATGTAAATGATTTCCTCAGAGGCGTATATGTGTAGAAATTTTGAATTGTCAGTCACTTATTACTCTGTCTGAGAGAGTGTCAGAAAATATCTTAATGGGACAGGTGTGGGAGTTAAGAACACGAAATAAGAGAGCAGGCATGGAAGAAAGAAAGATAAAGATCAGATTAGTCAAAAGCCAGAACTGATCTATTACTTTAAAAAATGAATGAACTCAGGAGCAAATTTGAAATATACAATGACTAATATTGAAACCAAAAATAAATTTTAAATTAAAGTCAAATTTTAAAATCTTGTACAAGTAATTTCTTAAATTATACACATCTTATAAATAAATATTTTTTTTAATATGTCTTTTAAGAATGGAGCATGGATTCCCCAGTTTGATTTTGGTAATTTATTCTCATTAACATTATCTGAATAAGGAACTTCATTTTTTTTTTTTTTTGTGGTGCCGGGGATCGAACTCAGGCCCTTGTGCTTGCAAGGCAAGCACTCTAATCACTGAGCTAAATCCCCAGCCAGGAACTTCATTTTTATATTATGATCAAACTCCTCTTTTGCAATTATTTTAATGTACTATTGTAGTTCATCAAATTTTTGGCATTATGAATATTAACATTTCATATTCTATCTGCATCATCTTTGAAAAATATTATGCTAATCAAAAATTCTCCTTGATTTTTACTTTTGAAGCCTTAAACCTTTATTACTGTTCACATGGTCAGAAAAGAGAGCCTGCCTTCTCATTTTTAGAATGTAATTAAGTATAAGTAGAAGAATTAATTTTTCTATAGAAAGAGCCAAATATTATTTAGTAGCAAACATAGAGGTATATTTAAAATACCTTTGCCAAATTTTAGTTTCTTGAAAGAAAGATAATATTCTATGATTATGTAAAAATTTTCCTAGTAGTTAAATAAGATTTATTAAGTAAGCTAGAGTCATGTATCATTAACAAAATTGATGACTTGTCAAATTTATGTTAGTGTTCATCCAAATTCTCACAGTAGGCAGTGAATGATAACTACTTATGTCTCAAAAATTTTTTTGTCTTAAAATTCACTTGAGAAGGATGAACATTCAATAAATATTGCTGAAAACCAACTTTAAAATAGCTCCCAGTGATAACCCATGCTTCCTGGTATTTATGCATTTGTGCAGTCTCCTCGCAATAACATACAAGGGATAGATTTTGTGACCAATGGTTATGTCACTTCCAAAATTAAGTTATACAAATGTGGCTTCTGTTGTTGGTGTCCTCTCGCTCTTTCTCTCTCTCTCTCTTTTGCTTTCACTCTCATATCACATGCTTTGGCATGAACAGCCTTATGAAATAACCCACATCTAGTTCAGAGACAGTACCTGCCTAGCATGTGCAAGGCCCTGTGTTCCATCCGGGGCGGGGTTGGGGGAGAGAAGAGAAAGTAGAAGAAAGAGGAGGAGGAGAGGAGAGGAGAGGAGAGGAGAGGAGAGAAGAGGAGAGGGGAGGGGAGGGGAGCGAAGGAGAGAGAAAAGCCCATACTTCAAGGAACTAAAACTTCCTGGCAATGGTCACATAAGTCTGACTATAAAAAGGACCCTCAGCTCATTTAGAGGGCATTTTTCTGGTTAATAGCTTGACAGCTACCTTATGACAGCTCAGAGTTGGAACCACTGAGGTAAACCAATCCCAGATTCTTGATTCTCAGAAATAAATTTTTGTCATTTTAAGATGTTAAGCATTGGAGTACTTTGTGACATAACAATAGGTAACTAATGCAAATATAATGGCTTCAGAGATTTCAAAGAATAAGAATTTACTGTAATATTTTTATGAGCCTGGCTTTTCACTGGCTGGCACTGGGCAGCAGCATTTACCATAGTTTTCATCACATCTCACACAGACACTCACAAAAGAGGACTTCCAGACCTGCTTCAGAAATTGGCGAAAACATTGGAATAACGTGTCCAGAGAATGGAAAGAAAACATTTGGTACAAATTTGAACATACTACATTTATATGTCATATTTTGCTCATCAATCAAACAAACCTTTATGTTGGTGATAATATTATTACTAAAATTGTGACAACTGCCATTTATTATTTACTGAGTCAGAGCATACTAAGCATGTTATACATATCATCTCATATCATTGTTACAAAAATCTTGTATTACATTATTATGTATATTTATTGATAAAGAAAATGATGCTAAGAGAGTTAAAGTAGCTGTCCTGTGGTCACATACATAGGTGGGGGAGCTGCAACTCAAAGCCTGATCTCTGACTTCAAAATTTGTTCCTAACAAATATGCCAACGAAGTCCATTATATTAGGTAGCTACAGTTTTAATGGGAAAGATCCACTTACACCCAAAGTCCTCACTGAATCATCTACCATACTGTTTTCCAAATTTGGTTTTACCCAGACTCCTGGAAAATAGAGTTAATATATTTCTGGCACATTCCTGAAATAAGTACTTAAAAACATATTACCCTTGAGTGCTCTGTTTCTTTATATTCTAGGCTATTCTAATCAATCTGATTAAACATTGCAGGTCAGAATTTCCCAAATATCAAAACCTCATTTTGAAAAGCTCATTTCAAGCCAATGCTGGAACTTTTTCTTCAATGAAAAATTCTTAAATCTAGGGATAACTTTTCATTAAAATGCAAACATAGCACAAGACTACATGAAGTCTAGCCTTGCATTACAAGTTAAATTTGAGAAGTAAATACTGCAGGGTTCCACTATTGCTTCAATTGGTACAATACTGCAAACATGTTTGTTTAAATGTAAATGCCATTAAGTGGGGCCATTTTGTCTATTTCACCATAAACCAACAAACTTTATTATTTAACAGGTATCCACTTCAATTCTATGATCTTTTAAGTTCTGCAAGGCATGTGACCTCACAACCATTGTTATCTTGTTTGGAGTATTGGTTATTCAGCTGGATTGCACCATTCATAGTGAGTGATTCAGAAATTAGGGAAGAGCACATTATTCCTTTTTGTTGTCATAGGGCTGATGGGGTGACATCGGCATTTAATGGGGAGGGGCCAGGGATACGAGATACACTAAAAGGCAAAGGACATGCTCACACAGTGAAGATTTTCTCTGTATCCCTCTTGACTTTCAAGTGCTTCACCTCAAAATTCATGGAGGGAAAAACTTAAAATTATATCCACCTAGAATGTAGTTCTATTTTCATATGAATGTGAAGTATTTTCGTATAGTATTAATCTTCTGAAAATGTAACTACTGTGCAAATAAAGGAAAGCTTTTACTTTCTTTTGTTTAGAACTCCATCTAAGGTTGTTTACCATTTCCAGAACTCATGTCATCAGTGCCAATGCCCATCCACTTGTGATATTTGAGTTATCAATATAACACTTTTGTATTCATCTACATTTATAAGTGGTATATACAAGGTGTGACTGAAATATATGGTGAATGCTTAAACTTTTAAAAAAATACAATAAAAGATATATTGCCATTAATCCCTCTCAAACTACTCGCTCTCATCTTTGACAGATTTATTTTTT
This sequence comes from Hystrix cristata, assembly GCA_004026905.1. Taxonomy (NCBI): domain Eukaryota; kingdom Metazoa; phylum Chordata; class Mammalia; order Rodentia; family Hystricidae; genus Hystrix; species Hystrix cristata. The sequence continues at coordinate 82,615 of PVJO010003257.1, read as the reverse complement.
TTTAATTTTTAATTTTTATTAGAACATGATTTCAGTTCATAATGATTACATTCATTGTGGGGATTTGGTACAGGTACAAGATATATTTCAATTCTCTTTTTAATTCTCTTCTCGTGAACTCCATTAAAATTTTTTGCCAGTAGGGCTGGGGATTTAGCTAAGTGCTTAGAGTGTTTGCTTCGCAAGCATGAGGCCCTGAGTTTGATTCCCAGTACCAAAAAAAAAAAAAAAAAATTTTTGCCAGCATCAGGTTCATTTATTTATTTTGTAATTTTTTTTAATTATCATAAATACAAATTAGCACCCAGTAGAACAGGCCAAAAATGATAAAAAAAAAAACACATAAAACAATTGTACTAAATCAAGGTACACTTTTAGAAATACTGTCCATGCTGTATTACATAACTTTTTTTCTCTTTCTCTCTTTTTCCTATTGTCTGTGTTTTACTTTGCACTTTATTTATCTATTGGGCTTCTCATACAAGAGAAACCACACATAATTCAAGCCTGTGTGTCTGATTTACTTCACTTAAACTTATGGTCTCAGGGAGCATCCATTTTTTCTACAAATGACTTGAGTTCATCTTTCTTTATAGCAGAGTAGTATTCCATTGTATATAAATACCATGTTTTCTTTATCCATTCCTCTGTTGATGGACATATAGGATGCTTCCAAGATTTAGCTATTATGAATTGTGTTTCTATACAAATAGATATGTGTGTATCACTGTCATATGATGTTTTTAACTCTTTTGGGAAGATACCTACAAGGGGAATAGCTGGGTCAAATGAAATTTCTGGTTTTAGTTTTTTGAGGTATTTCCATGCTCATTTCCATAATGGATCTATCAACTCAGATTCATACCAACAATGAAGAAGGGTCCTTTCTTTCCAGTCAGCCTCTGCAAAATTTTTATTTGGTTGATTTCTTGATGACAGCCCTTCTTTGTAGGGTACAATGGAATCTCAGTGATGTTTGAATTCCTCAAATGGCCAGCAATGTTGAATTTTGTGTTTTTTTTTCCATTTACTTATCTGTCATTTATACTTCTTTTTGTTTTGTTTTGTTTTGTTTTTTGGGGGGGTGCTGGGGATCAAACTCAGGGCCTTGTACTTGCAAGGCAAGCACTCTAACCACTGAGCTAAATCCCCAGCCCATCATTTATACTTTTTCATCTGAGAATTGTTTATTCATTTCAGATGCTTATTTTTTGATTAAGTCTTTAAATTTGGTGGTCTAATATTTTCGAGTTCTTTATATATTTTAGATATTAGTCCTTTGAGGAATAGCTGGCAAAAGGTTTTCCCATTCTGTAGGTTATCTCTTTTCTCTGTTAGTAAATTTGATAGATTATATTTTTTATAATTTTCATTTCAAGATCATAAAGAGGAAGTTGCAGAATACTTTTTAAGACAAGGAGAACATTGATCTGATAGAAGTAGACACCATTGCTTTATAACTCTGCAACGATGTTGCTTGACCAGCTATCTCAATATATGGTTTTCTAGGGCACAAATAAGGCCTACTGAATTTGAACCTAACAGGACCGAGCCAGAAACCTATCTTTTTAATAAGGTTCTGGGTTTTTAGGTACATGGTTTGTTAATATTTTCTTCCATTCCAGATTATCTCTTCAATGTTTTGGTCTTGCTTTGGCTGGGAAAAAGCTTTTTAGGTGGGTGTGATTTCAATTTTTTACTTTTGCTTTTGTTACTTGTGTGTTTGGTGTCATATCCAAATGCTCATTGCCTAGACTGATCTCAAGAAAACTTTCTTGTATATTCTCTTCCAGTAATTTTACAGTTCAAGAACAAAACAAAACAAAGCAAATAAGCAAAAAGATACCAGGAAACATTTAGAGGGATGGATATCTTTATTATCTGGATTGTGGTAATAGTAACTCATGTGTATATGTGTGTCTGAACTCATCAAATCACAAATATTAATTACATACAATTTTTAAAGCAATTATACCTCCATAAAGCTGGGGAAATGTTCAGGGTTGATTCTGGTGCAGTTTTTCTTGAATCGATTCATGAACAAACATTTGAAAAGCATGGATATTGATGTCATAACCTTCTGCATTTATATTTCATGATCATAGTCCTACCCTCTTATGTTCAGAAAGAAAATGAATTACTTTTTGTATGTTTTATTCTTCAAAATCTCTCCACTGGCTCATTTATCTCTGTGTATAAGTTTGCTGAAGGAGTCAGCGGCTTAAAGAAGTCCTTATTTGACTTTCTCTTCTTCCTAAAACTGTTCTTTATCATTCACATTTCCTTCCTGAAGGAATGTCTTGAAAGAATTGTATATCATCTCTTATCTCCATTAACAGTTTTCTGTTCTCAATGACTCTTAATATGTCTTCTTCCCTCACCACTTTAATGAAAGTATTCTTTCAAACCACTCCAACTGACAATACTATTGCACCTTCTCAGTTCTCATCCTATTCAATTCCTTTGTAGCATTATACACTTTTGAATTCCTTTTCCTGCTGGAATTTTTTTTTTTTTTTTTACTGGTCAGCACAGACTCATTTATTTTATCTATTCACTGTAGAACATTTCAAAATATCATTTTTCTATATGTAGATTTCCTCCAAATTGCATCATAAGTCTTTTTTGCTTTTTTCTTTTTAAGACTAATGATTATATTTTCATGTGTCTCTTAGGTATTTATTTATATATAATATATCACCAGATATTTTAAGTTTATGTATCTAAAATTGAATTCATCTATTCTAAGACAGGTTGTGATTTTTTTGTCCAAGGTTACTTAATATTGTCACCAAATTTTTAGGCAGAAAACCCCAGTCAATGTTAACTTTTGCTCTTCACATGTAATCAGTTATAAAATCCTCTGAACTCTTCTGTAACATCTTCTATGAATCATTTAAATTCCAACAGCAACTATCATTATTTCAAGCATTTGTTCCATTCAAAATTGAGCTCTGGTCTAACTCATTTCCTTTCTTCTAAGCTCCCTTGTAGAAACAATAGCTTAGCTGGCATTTACTTGGCCTTCAGGGCTAGATTGTCAACATTCACTTTTACCAGTTACTGTATGACCTCATACACATTAGTTTCTCCATGTATTTTTATTTCTTGTTATGTAAAATAAGGCTATCAAGTATGTCTACCACATAAGATTATTTTGATGGTGAAACATTAAAAAGTGCCTGATACAGGGAACACTAAATAAGTGTCAGTAATTACTAATTTATAGACTTATCCTAACTTGTGTTTATCGATTCAAAATTTTCTAGCGTTCCATGTTCTTAGAAGTCTTCAGAATTGACAGTAGCTTCAATTATTTAGGCTCCTAAAATTTGATGTTTTGCATAAATTAAGCAGGAAGAAATATTTCACCTTGCTCTAAGGTCTCTTTGGAGTAGTTCGTTAAACTACATCATAATAATAATTACTCTCTGTCCAGATCTGAATATATTAAACATTCCCATCTTACAGTATCATTTCCATTTATTGGATCACTTATACTTCATCTGTGAAATCTAACTGACATGACCTCACATTTCTGGGTGAGGAACTTAATGTTTTATGAAGTCAATAACCATTCCTTTGATGTGTATAGTCACTCATGCCTTAGGTTGTATAGTTTTTGTTATTTCTTGATGAAAGTGCTTGTTAGGAGGTAAAGGGAAAAATTAACTGCAATTCAGAAATATAATACCAGGTTTGAGAATGGTAATCCTTAAAATAGTCCTATTGCTAGTAGATTAAGGAAATATTTTTTCCTTGGAGATACCTATTTATGCTCTTTATAACGTGTCTCTCCCCTACATTTATTTTTGGAACATTTCATATTTACTTTATACAGTATTGTTGCGATTTTCAGGATAAGCCAATATTTTTGCCTGATTAGATTTGACTTTTAGAGTCATGGTAGATAGATTCCCATTTCCATCCTTACTATACTTTCCTGGACAAACCCTGTGAGTTTTAAGTGGGGGGGGGGGAGAGAGACAGACAGACAGAGACAGAGAGATGGAGAGAGACAGAGAGAGACTAAGGGCATGTCTTCAGCGACCTACTTCCTCTAGACAGGCCTTACCTCCTAAAGTTTCTACCACCCCCCAATAGCACATTTAGCTATGGATTGATTCATCGATTCGGTTAGAGGTTACACAGATCTCATACCCAATATAGCTTACCTCATGATACGTTCAGTGCTCGAATTCAGGAAATGGCCATAGTTAAGAGAAAAGATGCAATTCATTTACCTTGCTGCCCTTCACTGTTTTCATAGCATTTTCACAAACAGGTCAGTAGAAAGATAGAAAAGTGCAAAATTGGGAAGATAATGGAAGGAAAAGGGGTTGGAGACAGATTAGCAGGTGGAGAAGAGGGCAAGAGTAGGTTGGAGCAGAAATTTCTCAGCCTTCTTATCTGTCTCTTGGAAGTCCTCCTTGGATTTTGCCTGTCTCCATAAAAAAGAGTGCAAGTAGAACTTGGGGATAGGCTCCCTCCAACCACTGTAGGTAGCTCTGCAAAGTGAGTCACTTCTGAATCCAACACATAAGAACTTTATGATCCACACATTCTTACCCTAGTTACCCCATACTCTCTCACCCTTTCCAGTCTTTTCTCCTTGACTTTGCCTTCCATCCTTTTGCCCAGACTACATATTTCTCATCCTCCTCCTCAGGCCCCTCCTTTCTTCTTATTACTCACTTCCCTGACCTCCTGCTAAAGAAACTGATATCTCTGCTTATCAACAGCTGCCAAAGAAGCAGGTGGCAAGGCAGCAAGGTGAAGGAGTACTTTAGGGTGCACAGAGGTTAAAGTATAAATTTTCATGGAGAAAAAGTACTGACACACTAGGAGATAAGCATTAAGTATTATTAGAACTATAAAAGTAAGAAGTCCTTCAACTTCTCCCCATACTTTTTCCATTGCACAGCTTGTTTGTCTCCTTTCTCACTCACTGCTCATCAGCAATTCCTCACCAGGTTGGTTTACTTACAATCTCTTATTCTCTCTCTCTCTTCTTGTGCATAGTCACAGCATTGAAGATATGCTTTACATCATCTGAGCTGGGGAAAAAGGAGAATAACTTAATTATCATTGATCAACGATGATGCTGCAGTATCACTTAAATCAAATCTACAAAGATCATGTCAAAATGTATTTAATGAGGTACATGTAGAACAATATGAGGGGCCTCATTCATTGTATTACGCTTACAGCAATTTCTGCAAACACTGAAGCAATGGCCTCTACACTCAACGCATTCATCACCTACTCAGTAAGATTGAACATATACAATGATAAATATTTAACAATCAAAATATTAAAAAATGTGCTGTTTGATGTTGTAAGTTGAGTTCTATTAGAGGTGGGACACTAAGGTGGCAACAGTGGAGGAAGGCTGCCAGGTATTTACACAACTAGTACATGGAATCATAGAGTGAATAAATTTAGACAGAGAAAAGACAGGGGTTAAGTTTGGATGACGTTGTATTCCAAAAGTCAATGTAAAAATTCAGATTTGAAATTAGAGTCCTTTAATGATTAGTCATTTTGTCCTAGGCTGAGGGTTTCATCTGTGTTGTCTCATGTAATTTTAATAAAATCTTTGTGATAATACTAATGCTCAGAAAGATATTCTAAGTGGATCAGAGTCACATGGCTGGAAATTGATTGGATTCTAGTGCTTTCTTTCTGACTCTGAATCCAGTTCTCTTTTCCTTACACTCCTCAAAATGGAAAGAAAAAAAAAAGAAAATGAATCTTCATTTCCTTTTTTGAAAGATATGGTCCAGGCTGGCCTCAAACTGGTGGGTTCAAGTACTCCTACTGTTTCAGCCTCCAGAGTATCTGGGCCCACAATCAGAGAAATAGAATCTAGAAAAGTACAAATGGTAAGACAGTTGAAAATCAAGTCATCTGAGAGAGGATCATTAGATGTAGCTAAGTAAGATGGTTTGTTTTCAGTGAAGGATCCACATGGAAGCAAGCTAGCAGGTTGTGCTAACTCTCACATAGGGAGAGAACTTTGTGAAAATTTGAGGACCATTTCTACATTCTTTGGATTAAGAAGGGCTGAGAACAAATTATTCAGTCTACAGTGTTTTCTATAGTAAATTATGATTAGTTCCTTTCTAATCATAACCTAACCTTTAATGATGTGTGCAAATTGAATTCACAGAAATGTGATTTCTATTTGTAATGTACATTGCCTTTGTGTTCTGATGACTTGAGGTCTGCCACCAAGAAAGAAGGAAAACAATTAGCAATCAGCAGTGGGAGTTTAAAATTTTAATTCTCCACCTGTTGTGCAAAATATTTTGCTCATGTAGATTCAATTAGTCATGAATTAGGCATTGTTTTAGTTACATTTCTCTCGTTGTTGTGGCAGAATACTCGACACCCAAAGTTAGGGGAAGAAAGGTTTATTAGCTCACAGTCTGCAGAGGTTTCAGTCTATAGTCCGCTGGGTCCCAGGCGGGGCGGCGTGCAGACCGGCAGCCGGCCGGCCGCAAAGTGAAGTCCGGAAAATGCAAGGAATGTATGCAAATAAGCAATGCAAACAAGCAGCTAGTTAGCTTCTTCCTCTATCTATTATCTAGGCTACCTGCCCCCAGGGCAGCCCACACTCCCACCCCCCAATCTCAGTCTCACATCCTTGATCCCAGCAGAACAATGCCAAACCGATCAATGGATCAATTTAGTAATCACACACTCTAGATCCAGCTATCTCTCACCACATGAGGCTTTGGGGGGACATCTAGACACAAACCATAACAGGCATCAGAATAATGCATTATAGAGCCTTGAATGTGAACTGCAGGTAGAAATGGATAGGCTCTTTAGGTCTTGCCTCTATTTAAAAGAAATAAAGACATCAAAAGCCCTTCAAGCAAAATATTTTTAGTACTGACAAGAGAACATTAGAAGAAGACACATGGTAGAAGCAAAGCCATAGAATATGTAGAATTTATGAGTTAAAAATTGAAATGATAATTATAAAGGACATATTGTAATTTAACTACTTATAATGTAAAATTAAATATATATACAACTGAAACATCTGCCATCTAAGTGAAAAACAAAATAAAATTTAATGGAAAATAGAACTTTTCATAATATTTTTGCAAAAGTATGGCAGCCAAGGTATTAATACATTTAATATCTAAGCAAAGTTTGCTGATGCAGTAGAATCATAAATCAGAGCCCAGCCTAAGCAATTTAATAACTTGGCAAGAATAAAAAAAAAGGGCTAGTGATACAGCTCAGTGCAAAGGCCCCGGGTTCAACTCACAGTACCCCCCCACACACACCCACACAAAGTTCACAAAGAGTGAAAGTTTAAAAAATTAACATGGAATAACATCCTAACAAAAATTGGACAAAGAATGTGAACTGAAAATGCACAGAATATGAATAAAAATAAATGCACAAAAGGTTTGCCTTTATTAGTTAAAAAAAGTGGAAAAACATGCATCATGTGTGTATGCCTTAATCTTCCTCTTCCCCCCCACTTTAGATGCAGAAAAATGGTAATAAAAGTAATAGTAGAAAGATAGACTCATGCTAAAAAAGATAAACTACTCTGGATCAGAAATAGAAAAGAGACATAGTTGGTGGTAAAGTCACAGGCATAACTTAGTTCCATTTTTAGGTCAGGCAGAAGCCACTGAGAAAACTGACACTAATAAACAAAAGGGGCCAAGGCCCATCCTTGTGTGGAGGTGAGGTAGGAGATTAGGGTAGGGCAAACCAATTGAGCAGCTGGGCATGACCTGTCAATCACAGAGACTTGGAAAACATACACAGAACATATTTTCTAAGCACTGCACCTGGGACTGATCAAAAACTGCTATCTTTAATTCTTCGGGCATGAAATCAAGCAGGTTTTTTTTATACAATGGCCTAGATATGATGTCAGGCTGAAGACCGAGAGATACAAAAGTCCACTGTCATTACCTCTGTGGCCAATATGAGCTTCTTTCATGACCTTCTGGCATTCTATAGAGTGTATTTCATTTTCTAATTCAATAAATGTAAACCTTCACAACTTTAAAAAAAAAATGTCTTGTCCAATTCTTTATTCTGACCATCAAGAACCTGGAAAGAATCCCTGAAAAGAGTCTCCAGCTTGTGGGTCAGCCATGTTGTTTCAGCAGTATTTCTCAATTGTCCTCATGCACACAAGGAAATATCACACTTATAAGGTTTTTTTTTTTTTTTTTTCTTTTAGGGAACATATGGGCTTTCTTCAGTCTTCCCTTTTAAATCTGGTTAGATACCCTCCATATTTATTCTATTAGAAATTCAAGTAATTTACAAACATGTACCTGAGGGCCTGAGCAGGACAGAGAGAACAGCTAATGAAGGTCAACTCAACTTGCTGTGAATACACAAAAATAGAGTCAGAATATTTCAGTCAATAGATATCAGACCCTAGATTTGTACTTAGAACTTTCCAAGGTGTTTTTTTTTTTCTTTTCCTTTTCTTGGAAGAGCTGAAAAATCAATTTCTATCTCTACTGCCTTAAAAAATAATTACCAAATTTTTTAAATTACTGGGATAAATAGAAGGGATAGCATTTCTCAAGTGGTTAGATGGATCCATGGGGACTCCACCCTGGTCTTTAAGGAGTTATAGTGAGCCTCAGCCTACAGAGAGGTCTAAGGAAAAGTCACTGGTGATGCTTGCTTGGCCAGAGATATCTAGTACTACCATTTGGGTCTCATGGGGGACACCCCAAGGGCTCAGCAGGTCCCTGTCTTTGTAGGGATGCCCTCAGAAGGTCTGAAGATCTTCTCTCTCCATAAGCCTCTCTCCCTCCATAAGCCTCAAAATATGCCATGGAAAACACCCTGCAGATCTCACCAACCTCACTATTAGGCTGTATCTTTAAAATTTTGAAACAATTTAATTCTCACAATCAGAGGGAAAAAAAAAACCTTATTTTCTATTGCAATACTATTTGAGTCCAGTATGAAATAGGAAATAATGAGAGACGAGTACAGAATGATAGCCTAAGTTACAATACTGTTCAGTTAGATCTTTTGTGCAAAAGGCAAGTGATGTGAAACCCCTTACTTTCAGGCTTTTATGGCTCATTATCAGAAATCATCCCTCTGTAAATATCAAGAAATATGACAAAGAAGTGTGCAAAGAAGAAATTGATAGCATTGATGATCCTATCCTTAGACACCTACCTGTCTCTCAGGGAGATATGGGTCTCCCCCACCTGTTTAATGAAAATGACCACACTGGGAGATATCCTCAATTCCTTCCTTATAATCCTCAGGTCATAAAATCAGTTCCATCCTCTTTAGGTGACTCATAAACTCCCTTAGAGCCTAGCTCCCTCAAGAGAGCCAGTATTTTCTAGTCATCTACTCATACTTTACAAAAAGCTTTAAACCCTGCAGGATACACATGGAGTGGAGTTTCTTACTCTTTCAACTCACCACTCAACTTGCCCCTAATAGAGGTCCCAGAGGTAGAGAAGACTACTCGATTCCAAATTCCTTTTTCAGTGCCAGATACCCAACAGTGCAGAGAATGGTCAGGCTGATTTTCAGAAGATCCCACTGTTATTGAGTTTTGGGGTGCTGAAATCTCCTTCTAGAGGTGGTTTCTAGGTTCTTTCTGTCATGAGAAAATAATTGGATAAGGCAAGTGCAAACTCTAGCAAGGTTTTTTGCTATTAAAAGTAGGAAAAGAAACAGAAACTGGAGAGTGAGTTTGGGCCAAGTGAAAGTGGGGAAATAACTACACTCTACATTATGAGAGTGGGCTTCTGTGAGAGAGCACAGTAGTGGAGAGGTTGGTGAGAACTTCCTTTTCCACTTCTCAGACTGGCAACGTGTCTAGGCAGTCCTATAAAAAAGTCTGCTCGAGTTCGCACAAGGAGTCTATGTGCAGAGGTTTTGGAAAAGTTCTATGCATGTGTCCTGAGATTTTCTATTTAACAGGCCATGGCTACTTCCCGAGCCAGTCTGCCACGCCTTCTTTTCCTACCCCATTTCACCCAGAGAAACACATATCCCCTTATTTTTTATGGAGTTCAGAGGGAGTGGAGGTCTCCATTTTCATATAACTACTTCTAGCTGGAAGGGGCCATAGACCATACATACAGGGAATTATGTACTCTCCAACTAACATGGGGTGTTGTGGCTCACTGGCTCAGTTGAAGAAAAATAAACCTTTAAAAAGACAATGGGGAAAGAGTCAGTGACTACTGAGCTGTCTCTTTGATGGGAGAAAGACAATAACTTTACTATTATATCAGGGACATAGAGCCCACATATGAGGAGCAGGACATATTTCCACACTTCCCATGGAGGCAAAATATGGGCAAGAGTGATGTTAGATTAATTATTGAGCGTCTGAAAGCCATTAGCATTAGCAAGGTTACCCACATTATTGATCTAATTAAAAAATAGGAGTCTCAATATGGGTGCCCACTTAAGCTGTGGTGAACTAAGGTCAGTAGTGACTCTACTTATCTGCACCTGGAACAGTATGTGAGCCCTGCTTTTTGAAGAGGGACCTCAGGTGTTCCAAAGGTTCACAGGAATAGCTTTCTTCTTTTGGGTGGTCTTTTTCTTCAGACAGTTCAAGTGGCGCTGGCTTTATCCCAGAAAGGTGAATCCAGTTATGTATCTCTGCCACCTTTACTATAGTAGGTGTGGCAAGGATCACTGAAAAGGGGCCCTTCCATTTAGGTTTTAGTTGGTCTGTGGGAGTCCCTTCTTTCTAGGTTTTAATGAGCACTTGGTCTCCAGGGCAGACACTAGGTGGTTCCCCTGGGCCAGGAGCTGGCAGGAATCTGTCCACATATGGTTGAATAGTCTGTAGTACTTGGAGTAGATTAATGAGATACTGTAAGTCTTGTGGTCTCTGGATATACTATCACATCATAAGACTAGACCTCCCACATAACATCTCAAATGTATTAATATGTGGTCCACTTTTGGGGGTATTTCAAACCCTCACGAGAGCTATTGACAATAATGAGAGTCAAGACTCAGATATTTCTTAGCATAATTTTGCCAGAGCTCACTGTAGGGTCTAGTCAGCTCTTGACCTTTCAAGAAGATGAAGATGCCCATGTAGAATGCAGATGGTACTTTATTCATAAAGCTTCTGCTACCACTCTGAGTTATTTAAGAGGTAAAAGAAGCCTATTGTCACTCCAAAAGGACTGAACTAGTCTAAACTTGGGAATAATTGCTTGGAGGAACACCTTAACTACTTCTGTAGCCTATATCGAAAGAGTAATGAAGGCCTCAATCCAGCCTATGAAGATATCAATCAATACCAACATTTCTTTAAATTCTCCATTTGGGGTGAAGTATAATTGCCACATCCTCTCAAGGGCATGCCTCTCTCCCCTGTACAGATTCTAACAAAGGAGATGGTTTGGGCTTGCTAGTGTTATTGTAGGCAAATGGGCAAGAGCTGTAGACCTGTCAAGTAGTTGCCACCATTCCTAGTCCTATGAAAATTCAACTGGCCACTTCTAATGTAGAATCTCTTCCCATATGGAAAGAAATCATGAAGGGCTTTCTATAGCCTTCCACTGTATCCTTTGAGGAAGAAGCAGTTTGTTTTTTAAATAACATCACAGTCCTTTTTTAATTTCCCCTTGTCCTAAGGGCCATATATACTGGGGGATACAGACGGGTTTTAATGGTCCTCGGGAACTGTGAATAAGGGTAGGGTCTTGAGGGGCTGTAAGGCTGCCCTTCTTGCTTCCATATCAGTCTTTCAATTTCCCAAAGAGACTTTGGACATGTCTGTTTGTTGTCCCTTACAATGAATAACTGCCCTGCTTGAGAAGATAGATTGCTTTTAGGAGTTTCCTGCTTGTGCTTTATTGATGATTGCTTATTAGTTAGCAAGACCTATTCTAGACTGCTGCATCAGAATGTAGTGCCAGAAAAGTATATTTGCAGTCTGTACAGATATTTAGCTTTTCACCTTTTCTTGATAACAATGCTCAAGTAAGAGCTATGAGCTCTGCTTTTTGAGGGGAGGACCCTGGGGGAAGGAGTTTGGCCTCAATGACCTGTTGTGAACTAACAACTGCATAACCTGCCTTTTCATGTCTCTCTTGGATGAAGCTACTTCCATCAGTGAACCATCCTCCTCAAAGTCTTTGAGAGGCGGGTTGCTGATTTCCTTCCTACTTTCCATAAGTGTGGGAGATCACCTGTTCCCAAGAATGGCTAACTTCTGAACCTGCAGGAATCAAAGAGGCAGGATTAAGAGTAATGCAAGTTTTCATAGTAACCTTAGGGATATCTAACAGCATGGCCTAAGACTTAGTAAGCCATTCCACTGTTAACCACAAATAACTTTTCATCTCATGAATAGCCCTGATCTGATGAGGAGTAAGGACTTATAGTTTTTGCCCCAAAGTTATTTAGGCAGCTTCTTCTGTTAGCATAGCTGTAGTTACTATTTCCTTCAGGCAGGGTGGCCACTCAGCAGACCCTCCATCTAACTTTTTTGAAAAGTATAACACTGGGTGGTCTTCTTGTTTTAACCTATGGCTCGAAACAGCCAAAGCCTTTCCTTTCTTTTCTGATTTATAAAGGACAAAGGGTTTTCTTAAGTAAGGTATTCCCAGCACTACAGCCTGAGTAAGGGCATGTTTTATTTCTCTAAAAGCATTGCCAGTCACTTTTGTTCATTTTAAGGGCACAGACTCATGATCTCTGAAAGCCTCATAAAAATGCTTTGCCATTAATCCAAACTTAGGTATCCGGGTCCAGCAAAAGTCTGCAATTCCCAAGAAGGAACAAAGCTGTTGTTTGGTGGCAGGAGGCCCAAGATCATAGATGGCCTGGATCCAGTCCTTAGACGACTTTCATGTTCCAGGTGTAAGAATGTATCTCAAGTATTAGACTTCCTGAGAGATTATTTGAGTTTTTTTTTTCCTTTGAGACTTTATATTCCTTTTAACTGTTCAAACATATTGCTGTTTTTCCTTTGAAATGGTATTTTCTCATTCAAAGGCAAGCAGAAACTGGGAATCTGGATGGAAGGAAAGAGAAAAGAAAACATCTTTTAGGTCTGACTGAGAACCAAATAATGTCTCCTGGAATTTGAGAGAGAATTATATATGGATATGCCACCTGACAGTGGTTTGAGATTACAGCCTTGTTAATGAGGTGGAAGTCTTGTACCATCCTATGTTCTCCTGAAGGCTTTACTATGGGGAGAATAGAAGTATTGCAAGGTGACCAGCAAAGCCACAGGAGGCCATGTTTAAGAAACTTGTCTATGAGAGACTGGAGGCCTTCATGAGCCTCTTCTTTGATTGAATATTGCTTTCATTTAAGAAATTGGCTGGGGTCTTTTAGTTTTATAACTACTGGCATAGCTGAATTTGCCCTATCAGGTATTCCGTTATAACATGCAGCAAAGATCCACCTCTTAGCTCATTAGGTCAGAGAGACCTGAAGAAGTCCCAAGAGGTAAACTCCATTTTGTCCTTTGCTGTATTTGAGAATTGCCCTCAATTTTGCTAGTAGGTCTCATCCTAGCGAGGCAGTAGGACACCATGGGACAATTAAAAACTCATGATTGAACATTTGACCTTCAAAATGTTAGAACAGGAATAAAGAAGCTCTGACTAGGGGTTCCCTCAACTCCGATTATGGCTATATATCTAGAGAAGGGTTTTCCAGAAAAGGAAGTTAAAACAGAATGAGCTGCCCCTGTATTGAACTGGCTCACCTATGACGTCCAGTGTCACCTAGGGTTCCTCAGAGAAGATGGCGATGTTCACAGACAGGGTCATTGCAAGTTGCCCCATGCCAGTTTATTCTTTATCAGAGCAGGAGTTGAGGGGTTTTGCCAGCCTAAATCCTGTCTGGGAATGGGAACAGTTAAATTTTCAGTACCGAGAGTCAGGCACATCAGTCACCCGATGCTCAGAGCAGGGTACAGATAGTGGCTTCATGCAGTTACGTGCCTAGTGTCCAGTCTTCTTGCATTTAAAACAGGAACTCTTTCCTTGATTGTACTTGGGGTTTGCTTACATGATTTGGGTGTGTTTAAATCATTGCCAATTGTGACAGCTACAATAAGACCTTTCTCATCTCACTCTCGTTTGAATCCCGGTTGTTGAACACAGAAAAGACCACATCCAGCAATTGGGCCATAGGCATTTAAGGACCTATACAAAGTTTTTGTAATTTATGCTGAATATCTGGGGATGATTGACAAATGAAATAATGTTCCACCAGTGCCTGTCCTCTTTGGAAGATGGATCTATGTTTGGATATTTATGGCACTGTAAACAAACAAACAAACAAACAAACAAAAAAACTGGATTTTCATCTTCTCTCTGTATAATCCCACTGATACACCTTTTCATTTCCATGATAAGACCAGATATCCTCCTAGACATCATTTTTAGTCAGTCACTAATATTATAGTCTCAGTTTGGGTATATCAAAGGGAAAACAGCCTCTTCAGGGTAGTTTCAGTTCCTTCTTAAAGCATATTGTTCATTTTAATACTTCTTAGCCTTTTCTGGGATTCTTTGTCTTTCATCTGGTGTACAGCAAGTATCCAAGATGAATTGGATATTTGCCATAAATCAAAAGTGAGGTTCAAAGTTTGAAACCCATCTGCAATCCTACTAGGGTCTGAAAGTCAACCTAGCCATTCTTTGTATTGTTGGATATCTACAACTGAGAATGGGACCTGGACTTTAATAGTACTCTCTGCTCCTGGGACATCTCCCAGTGGCAGGACAAGTTGTGAATTAAAAGAGTAAGAAGTGTCACTCCAAGTATGTCCTGTGTGGCTTAAAGATGTCTGAGGAGCATGATCGGGTGGGGAGGTGGTTAAAGAATACTGGGTTCGTCTAGGCACTAGGCTCTGTTGGATTTCCTGAATCACTTGTAGGGGATGGGACTGATGTATTGGCCTATGTATTAAAAGGTGATGTTAAGGAGACCTTGTATGTTAGTCTTCCTTAAACAGATTGGGCAGATCTATATCCCCCTGAGAGACAGATGAGGATCTGAGGACAGGATCATCAAAGATATCCCTCTCTTCCTCAGGGGACACTCTAAATACCATAGTGTATTAGTTACTTTTCTAGAGTCAATGGTTTGCAAGGGAGAAAATTTAATATAGGACATTTATAAGTTACAATATTCACACGTAAGCCAAATGCAAGAAGAGTGCAGAGCATCTATCTATGCACTGAAGACCTGAAAGATCCAATCAAGGGCTGGGACCCCATAGCAATGTCCCATATATGTCTGTGTCTGCACTAAAAGGCTGAAGAAATCTATATTGGAGCCAGGATACGATGCTTGCAACAGAGTTGAAGACCAGAGCTCTCTCTAAGTGAGCAGCAGCCATACCCAATGACAGCAAGACACCGAGCTCCTCCTGCGACGAGAACGGGTAAGTCCCCTTCGAGAGAACCAGCTGCAGCAGAGCTTCTACTAGGAAACAGCCAGCCACTATCTTCTGCTCCCATTCTCCTTTATACTGTGTTGGTAATAACTTTCAAGTGGATATTCTATGCCCAGACCCACGCCAACTCAGTTCAGCTGGGCATCCCTGCTCAAATTGACCACATCAGTGTACCACACATATTTTCTGAGTTTTTCCAGAGATAAATTCACAAAATCCTGAACTAAGGGATTTCACTGCACCTTCTATGCTTTATGAAGAAACAATTTAACTGAAAAATAGCATCATAATTAAAACTGCAATCCTGTACCCATCTCTCACTGTTCCCAATTCATACTGGACTCAAAGCATATTGCAATAATAGATAAGTCAATCCTTTTTCAAATTTGCAGAACTAAACCATTGCCACCAATCAAGCATATGGCCTAGTAGTGAGATTGGTAGGATCTGTGGGGGTGCTGTTTATGATGTTTCCCATGACTCATCGTAGGTCCTATACATATGGAAAGAAAACTAGGTCTCTCATTCTTTAGATGGCATTCCAGGCAGGAGACCCATTGAGGCCAAAAGGTAGCCCTTGTGAGACTCAAGTACTTATAAAGCAGACATCTGTGCTCGAAACTAGAGGGACACTGGTGTCTTTCCTAGAAGAGTAGCACTCCCCTGAAGGCTCTTTTAGCCTTAAAACTCTCTATATACCATGATCCACTTAATCCTTTGGGAGAAGAGTGGAGCCCTCTAGAAGCTCTTTTAGAAACTCCCATGAGGTTAGAGTTGAGCCTCCCCACTGCCAGGGACTCTCTTAGCCACTTGAGACACTCTTAAGTGATCATCGTGGAGCTTCCCACTCAGGGATTCCCTCAGGAATAGTAAACACTTAAGAGATCATGGTGGAGCCACTTGAGGAAGAGTATCTCTTACATTTACCCCAATAGTAAAAACTTCAGGACTTTGCTTAAGGCAGTAGAGATAGAAACCTCCTTAAAATAACTTAAAAATTTCTAGGAACAAGGATGGCTCTACTTTTGTATACTCAAGGCCACTTGAGTTGAGCTTTTACTGGCTATTCTTTTGTTATCCTCTGGCTGTCAAGCATGTCTCAAATTACTTGAATTTCTGTTACAAGGTATCAAGGAAGGAATCTTACCCAATTTAAAAGATAAAAAGGCAGAGGCCCATATGTTCCCTAAAATCAGAAGCTTAGCGCCTATGTACAGTCAGCTCAGGAATGCTTTTGTTTGCAAATAATTTGGTTTGCAAACAAGAGCATTTTGTTAAATGTTCTTTTTGTTTGTGAACTCTGCATCAGCTGATAAACATGATTGCAGCCGTCTTTCCCACATGAACACGAACATGGCCATCTTTTCTAGAATCATGGAAAAAATCTAGTTCATCAACTGAGGTACCACTGTATAAGCATGAGATTTCCTGGTTAAGTTAAGGCCAGATGAAAAAAAAATTAAAAAAAAAAGAAAATAGCAAATAAACACAGCAGAACCATGTGATCCACTCATGTGATAAACTAAAATGGCTGACAAATGTGCCTGAATCTGAAATAGGATTAGGGAGTGGCTAAGGCTGGCTGGCAAGGGAACGTGACCTGGGGGAGTGGCCTGGACATGACGTCAGCCTGAGGCATGATTTTCAAGCACCAGCCCTCACGTGGACTGCAGGAAGTTCTCGCGAGATTCCATGGGAATTCCATTCGATAAATACTAGCAACGCCTGAAGCAAGCCCTTTTTGTCTCTACCGTGCCACCAGGAAGGAGCTCTCCTTTCTCTCCCATGGAAGATGATGGCTGCGTCCCCAGCACCACTGCTACCATGCCTGTCTTGTGGTAACCTCGACTGTGCCTTATAGGCCTGGTACCCATTTTGCTGTATCTACTGTTATGCTCAACTTTCCTTTTCTTCTTTTCTCTATACTTTAAATAAAACTTTAGAACTACTTTTTGTCCCCCTCATTCAATTCTCTGCTTGAGGAGGGAAAGAACCCAGCAATATCGGAACCCGTCTGATAACAAATCCATGTGGCTGACCCAGAGGATGAACAAAAATGGCCAACCAATGTGACTAACAAGAATGGCTGGCACATGTGAATTACTCACATGATTAAACAAAATGGTTGTCAATCATGGCAGAAAGGTGGACTCGGATGAAACAAAGTCCTGAGAAAGCAACATGTTAATGATACCCAGAGGTAAAAGGCCATCTAGGGGAAAAACATAGATGAGGCTTCGAGTATAAATAGAGCATGCAGGGGTAGGCAGCTATTTAAGCAGGAAACTGAGTTACCAAAACTAATTTTACCAAAAGAGTAAGAAATCCGAGCAAAGTATCACAGGGCACAGAAATGTGAAGAGAAAAAGGCATACTGATCTCTAGGTCTCAGACATGAATCTTGAAAAATCAGTTCTGTGATGGGATTAATAATAGACTCTCTGGCTTCTGTTCATTGACTCATACCCATGATGAGTGATGGACAATGAGAAAGAAGAAAGAAAAGGGGAGACAAGCTTGGGGCAGACCTATAGGATTCTTACTGCCTGGGCAAAACATGGAGGCCATGTACCACCCTACATGGTGTGAAAGGTAGAAAACAGTTTCCAGCACCATGAGAATGTCTTCTGCAATCCCCAGGCTGGGGGGAGGGATGAAAAAACAAAAACAAAAACAAAAAAAAACCCTTCATAACCATAGATTATAGAATGAAAAAATAATTGACAAAAAAGCCCCTACATCCTGGCTAGCTCGCAAAATATGTCACCAGGTTTGGGGTGCTGGAGTATCCTTCTAGAGGTGGTTTCTATGTTTTTTTCTGTATCGAGCAACGAGTTGGTCAGGACATGCACAAATAGTAGCAAATCTTTACAATTATTAAAAGTAGGAAAAGAAACAGGGACTGTAGAGCAAGTTCGGCTGAAGTAAAAATAGGAAAATGAGTACACTTTACATGACAAGAACAAGCTACTCTGAGAGAACACAGTAGTGTCCTTTTTGTATTTTCAACTCCTCAGGGTAGTGTCAGTTCTAGGCTGTCCTATAGAATACCTCCTCTAGTTCTTGTGAGAAGTCCACTTGTAGGGCTTTGGGAAATGATCTGCATGTATGTGCTAGGATTTTGCAATTAACAGGTCATGCTGGTTTCCCCAGCCAGTCTGCCATTTCCTACTCTACTTCCTCATTAGTAGGTTTGCATATGGGTTTAAAAATTTGACCCTTGCTTTTGATCTGTCATGATTAGATGTCCAATTTTTCTTGACCACTTACTGTACCACAGATGAAAAACAAATAATCCTACAATGGGCTAGAAGATATGTAGATAAACAGTATGCTGCAAAAAGAGAACAGAGTCATGCTAGAGTGGTTATTGTCACCCTAACAATACCAAATTGAGAATCTAATTCTAGAGATGGGGGTTGAGGATTTAGCTCAGTGGTTAGAGTGCATCCTTACCAAGCGCAAGGCTCCGAGTTTGATCCCCAGTACCAAAAAGAAAAAAAAAATTCTAGAAATGAACTAAATATGTGGTCTAAAATGATAACTGCCCTTATCATGGGCATAAAGAGATGCAATAAGAAATTGTTATTTATGAAAGAGTAAGAGAGGTTACACAAAGTAAAGAAGAAAAGTTAGCTCTCATTTGTAGCCAATTAGTAGAAGCTTTCCATAAATATACTAACATAAACCCATCTTGCAAGGAGTGACAGGCACTAATGGACTATTTCATTAGTTGATCAGCCTCATATATTTGGCACAAATTACAAAAACCTTAGATAAGTCCTGCTGGACAGAGCCTTTTCTGTTTTCAACAATGTGGATCTGGATGAGCATAAAAAGAAAAGTGCGGAGAAAAAAGGCAGGACAAAATTATGACTGTTGCAATGAGCAATGCTTTAAGCACACCCCAGTCCTCCAAGGGAAAACCCAAGGCCACTCAGAGAAAGGGTTCCTGTTACAAGCAAGGAAGCTGGACACTGGGCATGTTACAGTACCAGGCCACTATCTGGTCCTTACTCCATGTGTCAGGCAGCTGTTGCTTCTGACTCAGACAGTCGAAGTTTGGATGTTCTCACATTCAGAGAGAGGCTAGGCAATCCAAATCCCTTACTTCCTGCTGTGAAGATGACTGAGGGGACCAGGGCATTCTGTAATGCTTCTGTGCATGGATGTCTCCATCTCCTGTGAGAAATTCTCAGTGAGTAAGGACATCATTGATAAGCAAATCTGACCGCTCATCATACAACATATGGCTAGCTCTGCTTTAACTTCCTTCTCTGGAAAACCCTCCTCTAAACCAATAGCCATAATTTGGGCCAAAGGGATCCCTAGTTGAAGCTTCTTTATACTTACGCTGACATGCCAATTTGAAGGTCAAATGTTCAATCATGAGTTGTTAATTGTCCCACAGTGTCCTTGTTCCTTACTAGAAAGACATTTACTGGCAACTTTGGGGGCAGTTCTTCAGTTCTGGCAAAGCCAAAGTAAATTTTACCTGTTGAGACTATACTAGGCCTCTCTGAACTAATTAGTCAATAGGGGGATCCTGCTGCAGGGTATAATGGAACACCTGGGAGAGCACAATAAAAAATGATGGTAGTTATAAAACTAAAAAAATTCTGGTAACCCAACTGAAAGAAATATCCAATCAAAGAAGTGGCCTATAAAGGCCTCCAGCCTCTCATACACAGGTTTCTCAAAGATGGCTTTCTGCAGCCTTTCCAGTCACCTTGCAATACTCCAAACAAAACCCTTATGAAAATATAGGATGGTACAAGACCTGTACCTCATTAAAATCTGCAATCCCAGTCCACCCTTTGGTGGCATATTCACAAAGACTTCTCTCTCAAATCCTAGGAGACAAAAATTGTTCTCAGTCTTAGGCCTCGAAGATGCTTTCTTTTCTATTCCTCTCCATCCAGATTCTCAGTTTCTGTTTGCCTTTGAATGTCTAAATCCCATTTCAAAGGAAAAACAATATACTTGGACAATTCTCCCACGGGGCTTTAGAGATTGCCCTCACCTTTTGGCTCAGGCACTGGGGAAATTCTTAAAGAACCTAGAGCTTCAACAGAGACCATCCTATACTATGTCGGTAAAATTCTACTCTGCAGCCCAGTTTGGGAGCTATTCGACCATTATACTATCCAAACTCTCAGTTTTCTAGTTGGGAAGGGATATAAAGTCTCAATTTAGAAGGCTCGATATCCCTTCTGAGAGTAAAATATGTGGAATACATTCTTACATTTATGAGATAACAGCTGTATAGAGACTGGATCCATGCTATTGTGATCTTGGGCCCACTACCACCAAACAACAGTTTTGGTCTTTCCAGGAAATGGCCAGCTTCTGCCAGATCTGAGCACCTACATTTAGACTAATGGCAAAGCCTTCATGTGAGGTTTTCAATGGTCCTGAGCCTAAGCCTTCAGAATGAACAAAAGTGAGTGACAATGTCTTCCAGGAAATAAGATATGTTTTCATTCAGGCTCTAGCACTAGGAATACCTGACTTAGGGGGAAAAAAATCATCTTCTACATATCAGAAAAGAGAGAATTTGTCTTGGGTGTCCTCACGTAAAAGCTGGGGCAGAGATCCTGCTCAATGGCCTTCTTTTGTTTCAAAAAAAGTTAGATGGAGTGTCTGCTGGATTGCCACCCTGCCTGAGGGCAATAGAAGATATAGCTATGCTAACAAAAAGCTACAAAACTGGATTTGGGAAAAAAAACAAGAACCCCCTGATGCCCCATCGGGTCGGGACTATTCTTGAGACAAAAATTTACTTGTAGTTGACAGAGGAATGGCTTAAAAAGTATAAGGCCATGCTTCTAGATACTGCTGAGTTAACCATAAAGATGTGCATTACCCTTAATCCTGCCTTACTGTTGCCTATAGGACCAGAGGTTAGCCACACTTATGAACAGGCAATTTCCCAGACTTACGCAAGCAGGCAGGATGTCAGTGACCTGTCCCTCTAAGACCCTGAGGCGGTGTGGTTCACTAATTGAAATAGCTTTGTCCAAAAAGGACATCAAAAGGCAAGTTATGCACGACAGGTCACTGAGGCCAAACTCCTTCCCCCAGGGACCTCCTCTCAAAAAGCAGAGCACATGGCCCTTATTCAAGAATTGATACTGAGAAAAGGCAAGAAGCTAAATATTTGCACAGATGCTTAATATGTTTTTCTGGTGCTGCATGCTCATGAAAGGGGCTTCCTAACTAATAAAATAATCATTTGTAAAGCAGAAGCAAGAAATTCTACAACTCCTGGAAGCAGTCAAACTTCTCAGACTAGTTGCTGTTATAACAGAATTAGCAAGAAAGGAGTTAGGATTCTACTAGGCAGTAAGGAGAGTTGCCCTAATATGGAGTCCGGAATCCCAAAATGTATTCTGCTGAGTTGCCACCCTCGAGGGATCTTTTAAAACATCTTCTCAGTGTCCTTTAGCTGTTTGGGACCTTCCCAGAGCATGATCGGGCAGGCCATTGGCTGGACGGTACTTGAGCCTTGTACGGTCATGGCTTGAACACTGCATAGATTGAACACTGAAAATTCTGTTGTTTCCTATATGACAGAGATTATATTGTTTATGCAACAGCCCAAGCTCCCTTCTAAATGCCTTAAAAGCCTCTAGACAAAAAGCTCTGATGGGTATCTTACCCAGAACTCCCTCCCAGCTAGGGAAGCTTTATTTCCTTGCCTTTACATCTTTTAAATGAATTTGCTTGGACCCTACCTCCTCCATCATTTGGTTTTATTCTTTGTCACTGTGAGCCATCACCCCAGCATTCTGGTAACATATAGCTTACTGCAAGGTATACAAAAGAGATATGTCTAAAGTATCTTTGGAAAATCAAAAGGCTAGTAGAGAGGCAAAAAAGCCAGCCTTAGAGCCCCTCAAAATCCTAATCATGTTTTCATTCCTAAGGAACCATTAAAACCAATCTGTAGCCCCCAGAAAAATAAATGGGCCTTAGGACAAGGAGGGGAATTAAAACAGGGCTATGGTGCTATTTAAAAAACAAACTGGTTCTTCCTCAAAGGACACAGTGGGAATCTACAAAACCCTTCATAATTCTTTCCATATGGGAAGAGGTTGTACATAGGAAATAGTCACTAGAATTTTCACAGAATTAGCACTAGTGGCAGCCACCTGACACGTCTACAAATCTTGCCACTCTGTGCCTACAACACCCCTGGCAACCCCAAACCACCTCCTTTTGTTAGAACCTGTACCAAGGAGAGGGACATACCCTGAAGAGGACTGGCAATAATACATTCCCCACATGTCACCGTGTGGGAGATTTAAACAAATTTTGGTCTTAATTGATACCTTTACAGGTTGAACTAAGGCCTTTCCTGCCTGTTCAGAAAAGGCTACAGAGGTAGTCAGGATGCTCCTGCAAAAATCATTCCCCAGTTTGGACAATTTCATTCCCTTCAGAGTGACAATGGTCTTTCATTTACCTCTCAAATAACTCAAGGAATGGTGAAGGCTTTAGAAATGACATACTATCTCCATTGTACATGGAGACCTCATTCTTCTGGAAAGTTCAAAGGAGCCAATCAAACACTAAAGTGGACTCTGGCAAAACCTTACCAAGGCTTCTAAGTCTTAGCTCTGATTATTACCAGTAACCTTAATGAGGATTCAAAACACCCCCAAACTGATCTTAATATGAGTCCATTTCAGATGCTATATGGAATGTCTACCTGCTGATGTGTTAGTGGGGCCAGAGACCACAAGACTCTTACAATATGTTATTAATCTGGATCAGGTACAGCAAGCTATTCAAGTATATGGAAAGTAACTCCTGCCAGCTTCTGACCCAGGTGGACCACCTAGTATCTGCCCTGGACACCAAGTCCTCATTAAAATTTAAAAAGAAGAGAATCTTTCACACCACTTATAACTAAAATGGAAAGGCTCCTTCCAGTAACCCTTGCCACAACCTACTACCATAAAGGTGTCAGAGAGAGATAGCTAGATTCACCTTTCTAGGATAAAGCCAACCCCATCTGAACTGTCTGAGAAAAAAGACCACCCAGAATAATCAAGCTATAATGTAAGCCTCTGGAAGATCTGAGGCTCTTCTTCCAAAAGCAAGGCTCCTGTATTGCTCTGGTTACAGATAAGTACACTGTCTTAGTTACTTTTCCATTGCTGAGACAAAATACCCAACACCCCTAATTAAAGGAGAAAAGGCTTATTTGGCTCATGATTTGTAGATGTTTCAGTCCATAGTCAGCTGGTTCCAAGGCAGGGCAGCGTGGCAGAGGGGATCCTAGAGGAGAAATAGTTTATGGCATGTAGGCTGAAGACAACAAAAGCAAAAAAAAAAGAAAAGAAAAAAGCCACTGACAAGCCTCTTTCTGTCCCTTATGTCATATCCAGGCTACCCATCCTTAGGGTGGGTAGCACTCCCACCCTTAATCCTAGTGCCCTTAATTCTAGTATCACATCCTTGATCCCTGCAGTACTGTGCCAAACCAATCAGTGGACTGACTTAGTAAACACACACTCCAGATCCAGCCACCTCTGAAAAGGCCCATCTATGATTGCATGAGGCTTTGGGGGGACATCTAGACACAAATCATAACATAGAGTCACCAATGACCCTAATTCACCACAGTGTAAATGGCCACCTGTATTCAGACCCCTATTTTTAATTAGGTCCATATTGTGGGTAATCTTGCTAGGGTTACAGTTCTCAGGCTTTTGTTAATTTAGATAATATCCCTCCTTGCCATACTTTCTCCTGCCCAGAAAGCATGAAAATCTGACCTGTTCCATCTTGTATTTGGGAGATATATCCCCAACCTAATAGTAAAGTTATTCTCTTGACAAAGTCACCAAGTTTTCTCCATTGAACAGGCAGCTCACTTATAGACACTAACTCTTTTCTCCTTGTCTTCTGGCAGATTTTTTCTACCCAGCAAGTGAGCCACAGCGTATCAAGGTAGTTGGAAAGAACATGATCCCCAGTAGGTAGGCTCTCCAGCCCCTTTCAGCAGAAAAACTCCATATGAAGATGGAGACCATCACTCCCTCATCATCCTATAAAAAATTATGGGAGTTTATGTCTTTCAGGGTGAAATGAGGCAGGAAAATAGAGTGTAGCAAACTGACTGAGCAAGTGGGCATGACCTGCCAATCAGAGATATCTAGGAAATGCACAGAAACACAATTGAATGCCTTACAGCTGGAACCAGTCAGAGAGTACTATCTATAGTCCTTTCTTCTCAAAAGAAATCAAAGAGGATTTGGTAGGATGGCCTACATCTGACATTAGCCTGAGGAGTGGAGGATACAAAAGTTGGCTGCTATTAAGTTCTTGACCACTGTCTTCTCTTTCAGAGTGGTCTGCTCTCACCCTGCTGACAGTGCATTTTTCCTACTTTTAATTGGCCCACACTCACTCTGCAGAGTGTATTTCATTTCTAAGTGCACAACCTTGCTAACTTTTGCACTTGTTTTGTCCAATTCTTTCTTCAGGACAAGGAGAACCTGAAAAGTATTTCTAGAAGGAGTCCTCAGATCCTCAGAACCCAGTCACCAAATGGTGAATATTCTTTTGCATGGCTTTCATAAGCACTGGTGATTTTGACATATTTAAATCACTGCTTTACATGCATTCATTTGTAAATATCAGAAGTACCAGTAGAATTTTTAACAGTGACATCCTAAAATTTCTGTGTAAGATTCTGCTTTTGTAGGTCTTAAACAGGGCATAAGAATCCAAGTTTTAATTTATTTATATATTAATTTTTATTGCTTTAATGTTTTGCAGTTTGGGGGACTGAGTGCAGGGCTTTTCACAGGCTAGGCAAATGTTCTACCACTGAGCTACTACACATTTGTCACTAGACAGGGTCCAGGATGTCCACAAAGGAGAGACAGGGAAAATTGACTCTTCCCCGCCATAAAATAGTTTGCAGTATCACTGACTTTCAACACAGAAGAAGAATTTTCAGGATGTGTCAGAAAGAGGCATAAAGAGGTTTATTAAGCAGTCATTAAAGTACACACTCAAAGAAAATATAGTGCAATCCCTCAAAACAGAGTCTCTTATGTCTTTAATCTGGGTGTATTTATTGGGGATTTGGGAATGGAAATCTGTAGAACTTGTGAATCTATAGAGATTTCATCTACAAATCAAAAGTGGCAACTCTTTCTGCAAAGGAAGGGTGAGAGCCCATTCATTTGTGATAGGCATCACATTGTGAGGTCTTGGTACATATACATATCACATCCTGATGGTTTTTATTTCTCTACTATCCTCCCTCCCATGTTTTCTGTTCTATTTATTTGACTTCTGAGTAAGAGTTTGCTTAAAGGGAAGAGTCTAATGCTTTTGATAGCTTTACTGGCAAAAGGAAAACTACACATTTTAAATAATTTGATCCATCACTTCTTGCAGAGTGTGACTTCCTGGATCAGCATCTATTCCCTCATTGTGCTACATAGAGACTAATTGGTAAATCATGTAACTAAGATTGCTAGAATTACACAGACATAGGCTATGGATAGAGTATGGGAGAGTTGTCCTTTGAGTGAGATACATGCTTTTCAGTGTATGGACTATTTTCACTGAGTGAAGCAATTCATTTTTTCATCCTCTGGCTTTCAGCTTTATGATGGATAATTTGTTTTGCTGAAGAACCCAGTTCCAAACAGATTAGTTATTACTGTATTACAAGTACAAAGTCTTCCAATAGAGAGGCTATAATATAGCATTTTCATCACCAGTGTCCTTGCTGGTAATATTTATTACATTGACTCTTAGTAAAAGTCAGCCTTACTTGGAAGGATTTGGAAATTTGAAAGTACAATTCTGATGATTTTCTTACCATTGCTGGCTGTCAAACTAGCAGGAAGTGCTTCTAGTTAGTCTGTTGGTCAGTAATTTTTTCCTGTTTTTTTTTTCCCCTTATTAAGTACCAACTGTTAGAGGAGAGGAACAAAATGTAGGTGAATCTAGAAGTTTTACAAATGGTTTAATTTCCCTTCCTCAAATTACTTTTTTCAAAATAATTATGATTTTGTTGTTTACAATCACTGTTTCTGTTCCTCAATTCCAAAAGAAGCTTCAGAAAGCATTGAAAATGGGATCAGTGGTTGAATTTGGCACTTCATTTTTTTCCTTACTGAAGAATTGGAGTAAGTTCATTGTGAAGAATGGGTGAGAATATCCTGAGTCACTGAGAAGATTATAAATAAGACCATACATATCAGTTTAGTTCCTCTCACTTCCTTCCACCAAGAGAGTCCTGATAAAATGATGAAAGGTCTCACAAGTTACAATTTTCCTTCACAAATTCACTATGGTCCAAGGTCTGGACATCAGAAGTTTTGCTATCTCAGCATTTTAAGAGTAGTTACTTTTTAGCAGGAGAGCGGAAGCTTAGATGAAAATTAACTGAGGCAGTAGAGACAGATAAACAACAGTGTTAGGTGAAATAGGTCAACCACAGAAAGTTAAGTATCATACAGTTTTGCTTATATGAAAATCACAAAATATAAATTAATTAAAGAGTAAAATAAAGAAGATGTTTTCAGAAATGGAGAATCAGACATTTTGGCAAAGGGGAGGGTGACCAGGGGTAAAGGGAACAAAAACATGATCAAGAAATATATATGCACATAAATATCCACATACAGAAGGTTGAGTCTAGACGTCTGCATTTCTCCAAATACTAAACTACAATCAAAATGTATCAAAGAGTTAAATGTTAAAACAAGAACACAATCTGCTGGAAGATAAAATAGATAAAACTCTTGAAGACATAGGTATAGACAAGGACTTTCTGAACAGAACCTTAATGGCACAGGAAATAATACCAAGAAACAACAAATTCGATCATATCAAATTAAAAAGTTTCTCCACAGCAAAGGAAAAAACCAACAGAAGTGAAGAGATGATCCAGATTTGGAAAAAAAATTTGCCTCCTACTCCTTGGACAGAAGACTAACATCTAGGATACATAAAGAACTCAAAAAATTAGACACTCCAAAAAAAACATCAGATCAAAACAATGAGCAAATGAAGTGAATAGATAGTTCTCAGAAGTAAAAATAGTGATAAGTATATGAAAAATGTTCATCATTGCTGGCTGTTAGAAAAATGCGAATTTGAACAACACTGAGATACCATCTTACTCCAGAAAGAATGACTATCTTCAAGATATCAAATGATAATATATGCCGATGAGGCTGCAGGGAAAAAAAGAAATGGTTCTACATTGTTGGTGGGAATGTAAATTAGTACAACCGTTATAAAAATCTGCATAGAGATTCCTTAGAAAACTGAAAATAGAAATTCCATTTGACCCAGCTATTCCCCTTGTAGATATCTTCCCAAAAGAGTTAAAATCATAATACTACAGTGATAAATACATACTCTTATTTATAGCAGTATGCCTCATAATAAGTAAATCTTGGAAGTAGCCTATATGCTCATCCACAGATGAGTGAACACAGGAAACATGGTATTTATACACAATAGAGTATTACTTTGCCATAAAGATTGATGAATTTGAGATATTCATAGGTAAATGGATGGACATCAAGACCACAATATTAAGTGAAATAAATTAGACACACAAGCTTAAATATCACATGGCTTCTCTCATATGAGAAATCCAAAATATAAATAAAGAGCAAAATAAAAGATGAAAGAAATACATATGCACCAATTTGCCAAAACAAATGTAACTATTACATAACACAAACGTACAGTAATGAAAAAGAAATATTTTATAAATTTACCTCTGTTGAAAAATAATGAAAGAAAAAAGAATGTGTGTTTACTCTGAGAAATAAAACCATTAAGAAGCTGGGAATGCTTGTTTCCTCAGACATAGATAATCTCTCCCTGTAGCCAAGCCAAAAGATCAGATTGGAAACTTTTCGGATGAGCATGGAGTCAGAGCAAGGGGTGGCAGGCACACAGAACTCTCTGATCTGAATAATATTTGGGTGGCTACTGTCCACATCTGACCCTCTGGGCCTCACTACACTGACTCTTCTCTGCACTCAGTCTCTCCGTAAATATTGTACTACACTGTGCATTAAGTTTCCAAACAAGGTAAAATTCAGTTGATTATGTTTCCATTTAAGTAAATTAAAATCACATTTCTGCCTTGACTCCCTGAGGTCATTTTAATTAGAACTTTTGGTGCACCCATACTTTTCTTGACCCATTTAAACATAAACCCTTATTTACTTCACAAAGTGACTATCCACATATTACTAGTGGATTATTAATGGATTTTACTGAATTACGCTTCAAAGGAATTTTATTTTCTTATTTTTCTTATATGCAATTCTTGAGCATCAACTTACTATCATCATTAATACTAAAAATAAAAAGCATATTGCATCCCCAGAAATCTATACTATCTATATATCTCATTTGACTAATTTTAAGAGCTTGGGTTATATTTAGCAAAAGAAAGATACCTTCAAAATAAGTTCATATCAAGAACCTAGCCAAGTATTTTGTTTGTCTGTGGAAGTATATTGACAAGTCATTGTGAGTAACGCGTGTCATTAATTTTGTAAGGTACCTAATTAACTTATATAAGACAATAGAATATAAGGGAAATTTCAATATATAATTATTTTGCTGTGGTATATAGTTTTGAGTAGCACAGATTCCTCTTGGACTTTGTCCAATAACATATGGTTATTTAAATGCCCAACTGTCTTATTTCAAGAAGTCTTCTCTAGTATATATTCCAAAGACAGAATACCAAGGTAGCTCATTGTAGTCTCATGATGATTATTCTATGATTATCAGCTCATAAATTGTTCCATGATCAGTTGTTACACAGATAGGTTCCTTCCAATTATTCTGTTAGTTGATGTGAGTTTTGGGAAAAGTAATATAATTTTAATATTAACCTAAGGAAATAGAGTCACACAATGTTCATTTCAAATAAACTTGGAGTCCCAGTGTCCATGACTTTTACTTTATGTAGTATGCATACATCATCATCATATCAGTTCTTTCTTTCTTTCTTTCTTTCTTTCTTTCTTTCTTTCTTTCTTTCTTTCTTTTTCTTTCTTTCTTTCTTTTTCTTTTTTTTTATGCTGATAAATTGATTCCAAGACCTGGAGCATGCTGAACACATGCTCTGTTACTAAGCTACAACCCTAGCCCCAGTTATTCTTTTCTTGAACACTTTCAGTGATGAGAAACATCCTTATGAAGCAATATATTGCATATATGAACCATTTAATTGTCTAAAGTTTTACTTTTATTTGGCTAAAAATATATCTTTTTGTAAATTTCACCTATTGGTTCTGATGCTGTAGTCTTGAGCAATACAGAGTTGTTTATATCCTATAAAGTAAGAAGAGTGCAATTTTTTTTGAAAAATGAATATAATAATAATAATGAGGTTCATTAAATCATGTTTGCAGTTATCTGATATTTTGGATTATCGAAGCCACTGCTTTTTAGAAAAAAACTAAAGCATGTTAGATATACTAAAAAAGCAGTGGTAGAAAAATATAGGTATCAATATATATGAAGAAAAAAATATATATATATAGTAAATGATTATATCAGTCAGCACTCACCAGAGTAATACATTATATATATATGAATGATATATATGAATGAGATACATATGATACATATATATGATATAT
This sequence comes from Hystrix cristata, assembly GCA_004026905.1. Classification (NCBI taxonomy): domain Eukaryota; kingdom Metazoa; phylum Chordata; class Mammalia; order Rodentia; family Hystricidae; genus Hystrix; species Hystrix cristata. The sequence continues at coordinate 52,525 of PVJO010003257.1, read as the reverse complement.
ATCATATATATGAATGAGATATATGATATGATACATATGATATACATCATATATGAATGAGATATATGATGTGATATATTGGATATATATTATATATATGAATGAATTATTGGATATATATCACATATATGAATGATATATTGGATATATATCACATATATGAATGATATATTGGATATATATCCATATATATGAATGATATATATGGATATATATCATATATATGAATGATATATTGGATATATATCATATATATGATATGAAATATAGATATATATATGAATAATTTATGACATAGGTTTAGAATGGCTGCCTGCAGAGTCAGGTCTGGAAGGATGAAAAAGGGCTGTCTGTGCACTGGAGAGCAGAATGATCTGATCCAGTTAAAGGTGGAAGACGTGGAGCTCACTGTAGAGTCCCATTGCAGGCTGAAGGGTCTATGGTAGAAGACGGAAGAGTCCAAGCTGGAAGGCTGAAGTGTGTGCAGTGGAAGCCCAGAGACAGATATTCTAGGGTGAAGGTGAAGACTAGAGCTCCTCTGAAAAGAAAAAAAAGTGAGACTTCCTTCTCTGTTCCCTTTTTATCCCATTCAGGCTACAGGCCTATTTGCTGGTAACACTCAAATCTAGGGTGAGTCTTCTGCTTTCAGTAAATCCAATCAGCCACACCCATGCTAATCCAATCAGCTGGGCATTTCTTACTAAAGTTTACACAACAGTTAGCTATCCCAAAGATCAAAATAAAACGAAGGATAAAGATGGGGTTCTCTTCCTATCCTTACTCCTTTTATTTCTTTCTCTTGTCTAGTTGCTGTGGCTAATATTTCCAGAACTATATTGAGGGTAGTGGAATAGGAAAAAAAGAAGCAACAAAATATGTCATGTGTAGGTACAAATCCCCTATGATGGATGTTATCAATATGTGCATCTAAAATGTACCATTAAAATAAAATTAAATTACAAAAAAAGAAAATGGCAAGAACAATGGGATAAATATGCTTGAAGCAATTGGGAGTATTCTGCGGGGAATTAATGGCAGTGTATCTCTTATTTAATAAATATTTTTTATTTAAACATTTTTAAAAAATTTAGAGAAAGATGGGGTTCTATGAGTGTGACTGAAGTAGCTGAAATCATGTAAGCCTATAATAGAAATATATCATTTAAGAACTGCTAGAAAATTTGGATATTGTTAGAGTTTATATCTAGATGTCCCCTAGTGCTACCCTCATGCAATTTATAGGTGGAGCTTCAGGAAGAAGATTGGATTATAGGGATCCTATAGCTGACTTACTGTTAAAAGGTGGTCTAGTCAGAAAAGGTGAGCCACTGGGGACATGACCTGGGAGGATATATTTTCCTTCCCAGCTGCTTCCTTCACTCTCTGTTTCCTGGCCACCATTATACTAACAGCTTTTCCTCCCCCATACTCCTCTGCCATCCCTTTCTGTCTTTGCGTTGAACAAATATAAAGTGAACTTTGAGCCAAAATAAACCTCTCATCCTTTAAAATGTGGGTGTCAGATATTGTGTCTCAGCAATGAGAAAGTGACTAAGACAGATATCATCTAATATCTGTCTTTATTTTATAGATGATGAGGGTATGGAACAATGAAGGTGTTATGGCATGTATCTAGGTGTCTCACCAAAGCCTCAGGTGCTCATAGGTGGGGCTTTTTGGAGCTGGCTGGATATAGGGTGCATGATATTGGGATTAAGGGTGCATAGTATTAAATTAGTCCACTGATTAGAATTATCATAGTTCTGCATGTGGCTGAGTGGACTTACTGAAGAGAGAAGCCCCAGCCTAGGTGTCAGTGGCACCAATCAATAAATTTGTAACCAGGATGGGATAAAATGGGAAGGCAGGCTACTTGCTGCTTCCTGCCTGACTTGCTATGGACTGTATCTTCTCTGCCATATCCCTGTGCCATGCTACCCTCCATTGGAACTAGCCAATTATGGACTGAAACTTATACAAACTGTGAGCCAAATAAATCTTTCCTCTTTTAACACTGGATGCTGGGTATTTTGTCCCAGGAATGAGAAAAGTACCTAAGACAGAAGGGAAGTCATTTATCCAATTACTCTCAGTACATGACAGAGCCTGAATTGGAATCCAGTTCTAAAAAATTTCAAGTTGAAGGAAATTCAGGTAAAAGAACACAGTTTGGCAGAGAACTTGTGAAATTGTGTAAAAAATGCAAAAGAATGAAAATCTATTCAAGTCAGGAAGACAGCATAAAGGAACTTGTGGCAACAAGGGCAAGTATCATGTCAAGAGGGTTAGGGTAATGTCATTGATGAATCCAAGCAAGAATTTTTATTTATTGCAAAAGATATTAAGAATCACTATGAGGATTAGTAAGAATTTTTCAGAGGCTTTGGTCTTCTGCCTTGATTGTAATCGCCAACATTTACAGAGCTTTGCCATCTGCTTCTCCTATTGTTTCTGACTGCTTAGACCAAAGGGTTGCTCAGGATTGGAATAAAGACATATACCCTACTCCATTAAAGGAAAAGAAATCCTCTTCATTTTTTCCATGCTATAAATAGAGTTAAGTGCAGATGACAAGAGTCAGATAGATAAATAAAGCTGGTCTGTGTGTGACATTAGGGAGTGGTGGAGACTGTCCATAGAACTGGGAAATGTTGGTGACTGCCCAATGTTCTAGTCAATTGCTGCCATGCATTAATGTGTGTTCAGTGTTCCTAGATATTACAGCTTTTCAGAAACAATAGAAGTCCTGATTTTTATATAACTTGTCCAAAATAGTCATCATTTGGACCCTACCTCAAAGAAAAAGAACATACTGTGTAAAGCTGAACACACCCGTGATGTAGCGTATGGTTAGTCATTTTGCGACCTGGGATAGGAAGGACATGAGGAGAAAATTTCCAGGCCAGATAAAGCAAAATACAGTTTTACTGCAGAGGGACCAGGATTGGAAAGTCAGGACTGAGGATATTCTGCCTTCTTTGGAGTTAAATGATCTGTTATCTACATGCAAGCGCCAATTCCTAGTGTTGTGTCCCAAACTTTTCTCTGTATTCTGATGACCTCTTTTATTTCATGTGATATTGGTTTGTCAGTGCACCTATTCTGGCCTTAAAGATCCAGCTCATGAACATGGGATGTCCTCTCATTTCTTTGCATCTTTTTCAGTGTCTTTTAGAAATGTTTTGTAGTTTTCAATATAGAAGTCTCGCACTTCCTTGTTTAAATTTATTCCTATCTTATGTTTTCATGCACGTGCAAATTTAACTATTTTCTTAATTACCTTTTTGTTTTGTTCACTGCCACAGTATAGAAATTCAATTGATTTTTGAATATTGATATTATATCCTTCAACTTTTCTGAATTTATTTATTCCTTTAATGGGTTTTTGGTGTACTCTTTAGGATTGCTAACATATAAGATCACATCATCTGTAAAGAGAAATATTTTATCTTCTTTCTTTATAGTTAAGATGCTTTATGCTTCTTTTTATTTCCTAACTGTTCTGGCTAGAAATTTCCAGCACCATGTAGAACAGAAGCAGTGGAAGTGGGCATCTTTGTTTCATTACTCATTTTAAGGCAGAACCTTTGAGTCTTTCACCATTAGGTATGATGTTGGGTGTTAGTTTTCATAAATGCCCTTTACCAGAAGATTCTTGTCTATTTTTAATTGAGAGATTATATAATAAAAGAATAAGAGTTGCTCAAAGAGGTAATTAGTACTACCATAGACAATTTTTTTCTACCCAAATCGATTTATTTTATTTTTTATTTTTTACCAAGAACATGTATTGGTACATTGTATACATAATGATCATAATCAATATGGTTATTTTGTACCTATACATGATGTATCTTGGTTTTCCCCCTCTTCCCCTCCCCTCCCTTCCATTCACCCACCTCTCTCTATTTGAAACAAGTTTACCTACATTTTTCTATTTTTTCCCCTTTCATCTTACTTTTCTTTTAACCTTCCTTCTTTATCCCCCTTTCCCCTATCTAGTTCTCCTCTCTTTTGAATACTATCTTTTTTTTTTTTACATAAAATCTATTATACTCCCTTGTCCTTATTTGCACTTATGGTTTCTCACATCAGAGAAACAATTTGATGTGTACTGATAAGTGTCTGATTTATTTCACTTAGTAGTATGTTCTCAAGGAACATCAATTTACATACAAATGACTCTAATTTATCCTTCTCTATGGCAGTGTAGTACTCCATTGTGTAGAAAAACTACCATCTTCTTTAGCCATTCGTTATTTGTTGGGCATTTAGGTTGCTTCCAAGACTTAGCTATTACAAATTGTGCTGCTATGAACATGGTTGTGCATATATCACTGTGGTATGATGATTTTAATTCTTCTGGGAAGATACCAAGCAGAGGAATAGCCGGGTCAAATGGAACCTCTAGTTGTTTTTCTGAAATGGAACCTCTAGTTGTACTTTTCTGAGGAATCTCCACACTGATTTCCACAGTGGTTGGACTAGTCTACATTCCCACCAACAGTGGAGGAGGGTTCCTTTTTCCCCGCAGCCCCACCAGCACTTGTTATTGGTTGATTTGTTGATAATAGCTATTCTTTCTGGAGTAAGATGGTATCTCAGACAAAGGTGTAACATGTAGAATATATAAAGAACTAAAAATTTCAACCCCCCCAATTTAAAGACCCTATCCAAAAATGGGCATCTGAAATGAATAAACATTTCTCAGATGAAGAAATAAAAATAGAAAATAAATATATGAAAAAATGTTCAACATCATTGGTCATTCAGAGATGCAAATCAAGACAAGTTTGTTTTAAATATGTTTTGCTGTGAGACTGAACTGACGGAATCACTTTAGTGTTAACTCTCACATATGCTGATGATGATTTAAGATGATGAGCAAGGATTGATGTTTGGTTTAACAACATAGAATCATTGATAACATTAGGAAGAAAAGTTTTAATGGAATGTTATAAATGAAAGTCATGTTTAAATGATGTATTAATTTCTAAGAGCTACCATACCAAAATACTATAAATTTAAAACAACAGAAATTTATCCTCTCAGAGTTTTGAAGGATAGAAATCTAGTGTTCAGGGCTAAGCAGAATTCATTTCTCATGGAGGTCCTGAGGGAGTACTTGTTCCCTGCCTCTCTCTCTTAGTATTTGGTTGTTTGGCAGCAATTCTTTGTCTTCTTTGATATGTAAGTAGATCACTCCAATAACTACCTCTGACTTTCAGTGTTCTTCCTATATATGTCATCTTCCTCCTGTGCTTCTGTCTCTACCTTTTTTCTCTTCTTTGTATAAGGACACAAGTTATGTTGGAGTAGGGCACATCCTAATCTAATTTTAATTACATCTGTGAAGACATTATTTCCAAATAAGCCCACATTCACAGGTATGATTGGGTGACTAGGACCTCAGTATATTTGGGGGAGACAGTTCAATTCACAACATATGTATTAAAATGAGGCCCTGAGTTTGATCTCTGGTACCGAAAAGCAAAAAAAAAAAAAAAAAAAAAAAAAAAAAAAAAAAAAAAAAAAAAAAAGGCAGAACCCCCCAAAAAACCAAAAAAAAAGTATTAAAAAACAAAAAACCAAAAAAAAAAATAGTACTAGGAGAACCTAAAACATTGTAAACAAATACTTTCACAAGTATAGGAATAGAAGGGTTGATTGGACCAAGATTGTTTTTGTTGTTTGGTGTTTTAATTTTTATTTTATAATTAAAATAATAAAAAATATACAAATGTTGAAATGTTCTGGTAGAATGAAGGATAAGTGATATGAAAGAGACAGAAAAATTGATGGATCAGTGCCGTGGAGTGAGTGAGAATGAGTTCTTGTGAATCAGTGGATAGACTGGCCTTCGCTAGGAATACAGAAAATTTATCTATAGTAAGAGGAGGGAAGGTTGCATATATAAGCACTGATGCTGGTAGGTTGATGCATTTGATAATGGAAGCTTATCTAATAATTCTCCTCAATACTTTAGCTTCTGATTTCCTGGTTATAGTCTCTGAGGTGTTGTGTTATGAATTTACTTATGATTTTTAAAGTGCTTTAGAATTGAAGGTTGTATTAGTTATCTATTGATCTATATTGTTCCCCGTTTCTATGGGTTAAGGTTTCTTGCAATGTTCAAACCAAGGTGCTGACCCAGGCTTGTCTACGAAAGCATTTACATACAGAATGGTTGTTGACAAGATTCAGTCTCTGAAGGGTTGTTGAACTGAGGGGCTCAGTTTCTTAGTTTAACAGGCTGCTGGCTGGAGTATACTTCAGTTTCTTACTATGTGGGTATTTCTCATATAGCAGCCTGCTTTAAGGTATGCAACCTGAGAAGGCAATGATCACAAGTGAGACAAAAAGCACAAGCATAAAAGTGACATCATCTTTGTTCTACTCTACTAGATAGAAGTACCCTCAGGGGGAGGCAGTTATACAAATATCAGGATACAAATATCAGGAGGAAGGAATTATGGAAACATCTTAAAAGTATGCCTACCACAGTCATTTTTCTTTCTAAGCTTCCTACCCTTTTGCCTAGTTTCCAGGCAATGATCTAATTTGACTGTAATCTCTGAGAAGTGTTGTCTACTGTATAGAATAGTAATGATTTTATGCTTGCTCATTTGATATCAGATAGGCAAAAGTAGAAAATGTGCTTGGAGACAACTTAAATAACCTAAAATATATCGTTTACATTTGGTAAACTGCTACCATAATCTTCAAGGCATCCAAATATGGAGATTTTGCTCAATGGTCTCTTCCGTATTCTTTGGAGTTTTCATAAATCACATCCTTCCTATGAAATTTCTACAAAATAGGAAACATTGATAAAATGAAACTTTCTTCCACAAGCTAATCCTATTCTTTTTCAAAATCTAAATAAAATAGGTAAGTTTTTTTTTTTCAGGTAAGGTGTTTATCACAGCAGATTCCAAGTGAAATCGTGCGATTTGACAAGGCAAAAACTCACTCTTATCAGTCAAACTTTTTTTAACATATCAAATCTGAGCCTCACTGAGTACTTAAGAATTCTCCTTCCTGCAGATTGCTTTTTGTTCCCCAAAGACTTTGCTTATAATTCATTTTCCATTATCTGAATATTAATGGTCTCTTTTTGCTTTCTTTTCCCAATGGTGACAAGTAATTCAGAAAGAAAGTTATTTATCACATGTTTGGAAGAAAATATAAATAAAATGTCAGGAAGCTTGTAACTTTTATAAATACCACTCTCTAAGGGAACTCTCATCCTTAAACCTAAATGCATCATTGATTATAAAAGTACTCTCTACTTTCCTTCAGGTTAGGCATACTGAAAATGGTTCATTACTTTTGCTTGAATTTTCTTGATGGAATTCATCTTTTCCCTCATCCCCTTTTAAACAGTGCTGTCACAATAGAAGCTTTCCAAATATGTGAATATTGTAGCCTAATATATATGTTTTTGTGTATACTTTTTGTGTTTGAGACCTTCTATTAATTAGGTAAAATTAAAACATTTTGGTTAGATTTTCTTAAACTAGATTTATGATTTAGATCTAAACAGTCCCAAAATGTCTCATGTGTTAGAAGTGGGGCTTTTGGAATGTGATTGTATCATCACAATAACACTGTACTCATTAGTGGATTAATCCATTGAGGAATTCATAGCTGAATTTGTTGTTCAGAGGTAGGACGTGGTTGGAGAAGATGGATCCCTGGAGGTGTGACTTGAAAGAGGGTAATCTTGTTCTCAGCTTATCCCTTCTTACTCTTTGTTTTGTACCTGCCATTATTTGAGCAACTTTCCTCTGCCAGGCCCTTCTGCTATGGAGTTTATGCCTTGGAGTAGGCCAACCATGGACTGCACCTTCTGAAATCATAAGCCAAAAATAAACTTGTTTTCTTTAAATTGTAGACATCAGGTATATTGTCTCAGAAACAGAAAAATGAACATAGTCAGAACTGTTGGCATTACGACTATTTAAAAGCTCTGTGAAGAACAATGTAGATATGTTAAATGTAACTCTAAATCAGATTTTCAAACAAAATATAACACAGGCAAGTCTTTAATCAGGCATTGGTCCCTACAATGACAAGGCTTTTATATCCAATGTGAAATTTTGTTGAGGGAAAATGAGGGATTTTAAAGAAGGGGACAACTAATGACACTACTCTTAGTTTTTTGCTCTTTCCATTTTGTGACACACATTCAAAGTATAGCTCACAGTAACCATGGATACTAAGCAATAAAAAAAGTGTAGTTCAGTAACTATGCTTTAGCTTAGAGTGTCTTAAAAATTTATCAAGAAAGCTTCCAGGAAGATGGTGGAGAGGTGAACAGTAGAGAAACAGCCTCTCTGAGATTTGTCATCAAGACACTAGAATATAGCAATATGAGGAAGAGAAGGAGGGAAGTGGGTGCCCAGGACCCAGTGAGGAGCTAAAGTGAGAATTGCCCACGGGAGAGTAAAAAGAGAGAACTCAGCACAGAAGAAGGAGGTGGCAGACTGTACTTTCTCCTTGAGCCCTGGCTTTTGGTGTGGAGGAGGCAGCTCAAGCCTGAAGATGCATAGTGATGACTGGAGGCCCCAGAGGCCTCCATAGAAAGACACAGCAGTGGAATGGAATGGTAGACTCAGTGGAATGCAGTGGCTGCTTTGTTATTCAGGTTCAGACATCCCCCAGAAGAGGATTATTGGCCAGTTGCCATTTTGGAGAGGGACCAACTGAATTCAAATCTCAAAGAAGCTGTGAATGGCTCTCTGAGTCAGGGCAAAGTGGAGTCAAGTTCGAGTTCAAGTCTGCAGGAGGTCAAGGAGCCAAGTTCAAGCAGCAGGGAGCCAAGTCCAGGTGAGCAGGAGACACACGGTGCGTCTCTAGCTGAACAAATCGGGTTCTAACTTCACAGCCAGAGATCAGACTAAACTTCGGTGGAACTGGTGATGAAATCTTGTTGGGATTACCCACTACACTGACATAAATCTACTGCTGGGATTAATGAACATGGACCTTGGCCTGCCTACTCTGTCTCCCAGTGACAGAGACACACTCCTGGAAGTGATATATATATATGTATTTTTTTTTCTGCTGTTGTTACCTTTTTTTCACTCTTTTCCTCCTCTTCTTTCTTTCTTGTATTTTTTTTTCTTTTTATATGAGTGTGAAATTTGTTTCTAGCTTTTTGTTGTTATTGTTTTATTTTGTTCTTGTTTTTATTTCTTTCTTCACTCTTTCCTGCCAATCTTCTTTACCAGTTTCCCAAAGTATGTGTAATCTTCCCCTTTCCCCAGCCTTGCTTCTCAGCTCTTCCTCTTCTTCCATTTATTTTTTCCTCCTAATCCTTTTTTGATTTTCTCCCTTGAGGACAAAATCATCATATTGAGGGCATACTTACTGTATACAAGCTTCTGGTTTATTTTACATACTGTTATATAACCACAGATCTAGTTCATATGGTTAAAAGTGGGAAATTAATAGATACCATAGTCTGTCATGTTCTAGGCTGTGTTTGATGCTACTGTTATTACTGATTGTACTGATTTAGCTGAGGTGACAGAATTGTTCTAATCAGTTGTTCTTCCTTGTATGCCAAGACTGAGTTTCCCTAAGTGTCATAAACAACACTATAGGCCAGGGCCAAAGAACCAGGGCTAGCCAAATAGACAGCAACTTCTCAGCTCAAACAAACTGAAGAGGTAGGCTCTTTCAACAGGCTCAAAACCCCAAAACCAGATACACCTGGAAGACATCTCTGAAAAGTAGTCATTTCCAAAGTGTTCTTGATACTAGCAATAAAGCTACCTGTCATAAGCAATTTATAAGCATCGCCCCAAGAATTAAACTACAAAAAAGTGGAAGATGAGAAGATATATAAGCAAGATGTGACTCCAGACCTCCAACTCACCGAAAAGACAATCTAGGGGGCAATGAGGTGGAACAATCTGAAAGTCACCCACCTGGACTCTTGGAAGTGGGAATCGTGGAAATAACAAAGCAGATGAATAAGGCTCTAGAAAAATCAGAAATAATTTCTCACATAACTACAGAGATGGTGACCAGATTGAAAGACAGGATTAATGACTCTAGAGCAGATACAGATAAAAAACAGAGGAGCTTAGAAATATGATGGAAACCATGAACACCCCACATAGGAAAGAAATGGAAACCAAGAACACCCAACATCAGAAAGAAATGGTACCCATTAAATAGATTCAAACATATTCAAGTGATTAAAAATTTCATTGATAGAATAAGCAATTTGAAGGCAGAATATCGGATATAGAAGGCAAGATTGTGGTTAGCAACAACGAAAAGAGAGTTCTTAAAAATGTCAAGGGCCCACAAAAAAAAAAAATCAATCCAACAGTTGCTAGATGACACAAAAGAGAATAACATAAGCTTGATCTGAGTCAATGAAAAAGCAGGAGATAGTGCAAATGACACAAAAATACCTGTTCATAGAAGTGATGGCAGAAAACTTCCCAAATATGGAAGAACTTGATATACAGATAAGTGAGGCTTATAGAGCGCCAATTAGCCATTATCAAAAAATAAAAAATCTAACCCAAGGCATATAATAGTCAAAATTCTAGAAATGCAACATGAGAAAAGAACATTAAAAGCTGTTAGAGAAAGAAGCAAATCACCTATAAAGGAGAGCCTTTCCTTTACAGGAAATCACATTAAGGAATTTCAGCCAACTTCTCAACACAAACCCTTAAGTCAAGGAGAGCTTGGAGTGAGGTATTTAAAGTCCAAAAGGAGAACAACCTCCAGCCAAGATTGATGTACCCTGCAAAACTATCTTTCAAAATTGATGGAAAAGTAAGATACTTCAATGACAAAGAACTCCTGAAGAAATCCATGACCACCAAACCAGCACTCCAAAATGTTCTGAAGGACATTATAGAAAGAGACATTGAGGGCTACAACACCAGGAACCATTATAGAATGAATCTATCAGGCAAGGCAAGTAATTAAACAAAGATTTTAAACCAATGTGTTTATAATGGGGGAACTTAATATCCCACTTTCTCAAATAGACAGAGAATACAGAGAGGAAAAAAAGAGAAGCAACAATAGAAAAATAACATGACAAGGATAAGTCAATACATACCAGTTATAACCATCAATGTAAATGGCATCAATTCACCAATTAAAAAAAAACAGACTAGTAGAATGGATCAAAAAGCAAGATCCAACAATATGCTGCATAAAAGAAACACATGTAATTCAAAAATAGATTTATAGACTGAAAGTCAAAGGATGGGAAATTATACTTTATGTGACAGGAACCCACAAAAAAGCAGGGGTAGCTATTCTATTTTCAGACAAAGTGGATTTCAAGCCAAGACTGATTTAAGAGGGACAAAGAAGGTCACTGCATCCTTATAAAGGGAACATTCCAAGAGGAAGAAATAACAATCATAAATATATAAGCACCAAATACTGGTCCACCCAACTATGTACAACAAATATTAATGGAAATGAAAATAAACACTAATGCAATTATAATGGGGGAACTCAATACCCCACTGTCTCAAATAGACAGATCAAATAGGCAAAAAGTCAACAGGGAAATATCAGAACTAAACCAAACTCTTGAATAAATGGACTTAGTAGATATATACAGAGTGTTCCACCCCAGAACACCAGTTTTAGTATATGTGCTGCCAAAGTGAGCACCACCCCAGAACACCAGAATACACATTATTTTCAGCTGCACATGGGACTTTCTCCAAAATAGACCACATACTAGCTCGCAGACCATGTTTAAGTAAATTCAAAGGAATTGAAATTACCACATGCATATTATCAGACCATAGTGTAAAGAAAATGGAAATAAATGGCAAAAGCAACCACAAAAAATTCATAAACACATGGAATTTAAAAAGCACCTTAGCCTCCTCCTGAACAATCAATGGGTCAGAGATGAATTTAAAGGAGAAATTAGAGTGTCTACAATTGAATGATAATGACAATGCAACATACCAAACATTATGGGGGTGCAATGAAAAAAGTCCTATGAGGGAAATTTATAGAAGTAAACTCCTACAACAGAAAAACAGAACAAGCTCACAAACTAAAGTTGAATCTCAAACTTCTACATGAAGAACAGCAAATCAAGCCCAAAGTTCATATGAGGGAGGATATTATAAAGATCAGAGTCAAAATTAAGGCAATTCAGGTGAAGAAAACAATAAAAAGAATCAAAGAATGAGAGAGTAGATTCTTTAAAAGATTAAATAAAATTGACAATTCCTTAGCCAAACTTATCAGAAAAAGGAAAGAAAAGACTTAATTAAATCAATGCAATTAGGAATGAAAAAAGATGAAATCACAACAGATTCTGTAGAAATCCAAAAGATCATGAATGCCTAGTTTGAGAAACTTTATTCTAATAAGATGGAAAACACAGAAGAAATGGACAAATTCCTAGATATATATGAACTACCAAAGCTGGATCAAGAAAATACAAAAATTCTAAATAACTCAATATCAGCCACTGAAATTGAAGGTGTAATTAAAAACCTACAAAACAAATAAAGCTCAAGTCCAGACAGATTCACTGCTGAGTTCTACAAGAAATTTAGAGATCTAATGCTGCTACACCTCAAAGTCTTTAATGAAATTGAAAGTGAAGCAATATCCCCATATTCATTCCTGGAAGCAAGCATTACCCTAATACCAAAACCAGAGAAGGATCCAACCATAAAAGAGAACTACAGGCCATTCTCCTACAGGCCAAACTCCTTAATAGATGTAGAAATCCTCAATAAGATACTGGCAAACGGTATGCAACAAATCATCAAGAACATTATGCACTATGACCAAGTGGGATTCATCTCAAGGATGCAGGGAAGGTTCATCACACACAAATCAATAAATATGACAAACCATATTAACACGGCCAAGTCAAAAAACATTTGAGCATCTCAATGGATGCAGAAAAAGCATTTGACAAAGTCCAACATTCATTCTTGTTAAAAACCTGCAGAAAATTGGAATAGATGATCTTTATCTCAATCCAATATAAGTCATCTATGACAAAACAACAACCTACTAAATGGAAAAAATTGACAGCGCTCACTCTAAAATCCAGAGCAAGACAAGGATATACACTATCACCACTCTATTGAATATAGTTCTGGGAACATAGACATTGTCTAATTTCAGGGCAATTAGACAAGAGAAAGAAATAAAAGGAATATAGATAGGAGAGGATGAAGTTGAATTATCATTACTAGCAAATGACATGATACTCTAAATAGAGGACCCCCTAAAAAAATCCACCAAAAGAATTCTAAATTTAATAATCAAATTCAGTGGTATGGCTGGATACACAGTCATAACTCAAAAATCAATGTCATTCTTGTATACAAATAACAAACTCACTGAGAGAGAAATTAGGGAATTTCACAATAGCATCCAAAAAAGTGAAGCATCTAGGAATCTAACAAAGGAAGTAAAAGCCGTATATATTGAGAATGAAGAGGATATCAGAAAATGGAAACATACTCCTTGTTCTTGGGTAGGAAGAATGAGTATTGTGAAAATGGCCATATACCCAAAATTGTTATAGAGATTTAATGCAATACCAATAAAAATACCAATAGCACACCTCACAGAACTATGAAAAACAATCATAAAGTTCATTTGGAACCATAAAAAAATCTAGAGTAGCAAAAGCAATTCTGAGCAACAAAGGCAAAACAAGGGGCAGCACAATCCTTGACCTGAAATTATATTACAAAGCTACTGTGATAAAAACAGCATGGTACTGGCAAAAACAACAGACCTGAGGATCAATGGAACAGATTAGAAGATGCAGAAACAGGGCCAAATGCTCGCAGCCACCTTATCTTTGACAAAGGGGCCAAATACTCTCACTGGAAGAAAGATAGCCTCTTTAATAAATGGTGCTGGAAAAACTGGCTTTCCACATACTAAAGATTAAAACTAGATCCATATCTTTCACCTTGGACTAAACTAAAATCAAAATGGATCAAAGATCTAAATATTAAAGCAGAAACACTAAATGTACTGGAAGATAGAATAATTAGAACTCTTGAAGACATAGGTGTAGGCAAAGACTTTATGCACAAAACCCTGATTGCCCAGGAAATATCAAAAAGAATCAACAACTGGGATCATATCTTATTAAAAAGCTTTTCACAGCTAAAGAAACCACCAACAGAGTGAAGAGACAACCCACAGATAGGGGAAAATTTTTATGAGCTATTCCTCCATCAAGGGATTAATATCTAAAATATATAAAGAACTGAAAAAGATAATAGGTGGGCAGCTGAATTGGATAGGCACTTCTCAGGTGAAGAAGTAGAAATGACAAAGAAACATGTGAAAAAATTTTCTCTGTGACTAGTCATTGGAGATATGCAAATTAAAACAACTCTGAGATTCCATCTCACTCCAGAAAGAATGGCTATGATCAATATATTAACCAATAACAAATGCTGGAGGGGCTGTGGTGAAAGAGGAACACTTCTCTACTGTGGTAGGAATGTAGACTGGTGCAACCATTGTGGAAATCATTGTAGAGATTCCTCAAAAAAAGTAGGACTAGAGGTTCCATTTGATCCAGCTATTCCCCTTCTTGCTATCTTCCCAGAAGAATTAAAAGCATCATACCACAGTGATATATGCACACTCATGTTTATAGCAGCAGAGTTTGTAATAGCTAAATCTTGGAAACAGCCCAAATGCCCATCGATAAATGAATGGGTAAAGAAGATGTGGGGTTTCTTTATACAGTAGAATACTATTCTGCCATAAAGAATGATAAGTTTGAGACATTTCTAGGCAAATGGATGTATCTTGAGACCATACTCTTAAGTGAAATAAATTGGACACACATGTTTAAATACTGCGTTGTTCATCTGGTGTGGGAAACTGAAAAATGTAAATAAGGACTAAAATGTATTATAGTAGGAAAGGGAAAAATATGTCCAAATGGGAAAGGGAACAAGGGAGGGGGAGGGGGAAGGAAGGAAAAGACAAGAGAAAACAGAGAATAGAAGTAAAAAAATTGGAACAAAACTTCTGTAAATAAGGAGGTGAAGAGGTGTTGAAGGGAGGGGAGGGAATTGGGGAAAAAAGAAGCAGCAAGATATATCATGTATAGGTGCAAATTTTCTATGATGAATGTTATCATTTTGTATATCTAAAATGGAATACTAAAATAAAATTTTAAAAAAAATTTAGCCATAAAAACCAATCAAAGTAAGGTTCAGGCCCCTGATTTGTGTATAACTTTTGCTCCAAGCTCTATCCCTTATATATTCTCTGATAGGAAAATTGCCTAATCTGTCTGAACACAATTTTTCTCATTATTTGATTCTGTGCCATAAGTTCAGATAAATGGTGGACTGGAAAGAACTATAGAGTTGCAAAACAAAAGTCTGAGAATGGGGGTGATAAAATAGTATAGGAAGATGATATAGTTGCTCAATCTGAACCTGGTCTGTTGCCAGTAAGTCTATTTCATTAATAGAGAGCAAGTCACATAAAATTATATTTGGTTTAGAACCACAGTTAAATGAAATAGACTCAACTTAAGAATTTTTGTCATGGTGAACTTATGAAATTCATCTTTGCTCCCAAAAACCTAAAGAGGTTGGCCAAAGATTTTTATATTACCTCGTTTTGATTCGTTTTTGGAAATGAAATCTGTAAGCTTTGACATGACCCACTCAGAGAGCTGGTAACTACCTGGAGCAGCACAGTCAACTGCTTATGCTTCATTTGCTGGGTTTAGTCTTTTTTTTTTTTAATAGTCTGACATTTTAAAAGGCACTGCTATTTATTCTTGTATTAAACCAAAAAAAATCTATTAGTTTACAAGGTTTTCTGAACCCTTCAACCTCAGATGTAATTGATTTTAAACATTCTTCATAGAAACAAGATTATTAAGTAAGAGGAAGGGGATCAGGGAATCAGGCTAGAAGACAGAGTAAGGAGGTAAGGGAGGGTGAAAATGCTCAAAGTTATGTTATATTAATGTACATATATACCAAAATAAATCCCAGTATAGTGCATAACTAATATGAAATAATAAAAATATTCTCCATACCTTTCTTCCATTTTATCTTCATGGCATTAAAAAAAAGTCTCATTGTTTGTTATAGACACTAACAACTGTTTACTCATTATGCATTTTCTTTCTTCAATATCTCAGGGTGCATCCATTTTCCTACAAGTGTTTCCAGTTTATCTTTTTTATGGCGGAATAGTACTTTATTGTGTGTAAATATCATATTTTCTTTATTCATTTATCTGTTGATGGATATATAGACTGCTTCTGAGATTTGGCTATGAATTGAACTACTTGCATTTCATCAAATACATTTTCTGTATGTATTAAAATGGTCATTACTTTTGTTTCTTTAACCTGTTTATATAAAAATTTGCATTAGTAAATTTTCTAACATTTTTCATATTTGCATTTATAGTATATCTGTCTATCTTCATCACCTATCTATCTAATCTATCAACTTAAATATCTCTAAATGGATATAAAACTTTTTGTCATCTATAGGCTTTCTGTCCTTTTCAATTATAAAGTATACAGTGATTTATATAAAGATTATTGATTAGTGTTTTAGTCACTTTCCCATCATTGAGATAAATAATTTAAAGGGAGATAGATTTATTTAACTTATGCTTTTTAGAACATATGATCAGTCCATAGTTGCCTGGTTCTGAGGCTGTAAGGACATGTTGAGAAGGCCTGCCACAGAGAAAGGATGCTCATGTCATGGAGGGGTGCACAGAGAGAAAAGAGAAAACAGGGAGGAGAAAGGAGACCTACCCTCCAAAGCCACACCCCCAATGACCCATCTCTAACCAGTCTGTACCTCATAATAGGACATTAACTTGCTGAGCTCATTAGTGCATGAATCCAATCACCTTCTAAAAACCCTCCTTCTGAGGGCATGAGCGTTTGTGAGACTTTATAGATCTAAATAATAGCATTTAGGTGTTTGGACTTACCTGAAAAATTGTATGGGCCTGCTGTTTGTGTGTGTGTGTATTTGGGGGAGTGTTAATAGATTCTTTTGACTTATAGATGTATTCAGATTATCAGTGAGTCTTTTTCTGTTTTGCAAATGATATTTGCCTAATAAATTGTATTTGTTTTATAGTATATTGGATTTAAAGTTATCATTAACATTTTATATGATGTATAAACTTGTTGTTGTATTTTAAAATGTTTTCATTTTTAATGAAATGTTTATTTTTTGCTTTTTTATTCTTGACAATTTTGAAAGAGATTTGTCTACTTTAATAATTTTCTTTGTTGATCCTTTCTATGTCATTGTTTTTGTATTTCATTAACTTCAATATTTATTTGTCATTACTTATGGTTTGTGTTTGTTCTTATTTGTGAAAAATTAGCAAGTTGAATAGTCTGCTCAGCAATACTATATTTTTGTAACATTACACACATATGGTCATATATACATATTCAAATACATATTTTCTAAAGAATATTTGTCATTTGTAGAAATGTCTGAAGTATACGTGAATTATAAAGTATAATAATAAAATGATCATCTGTGGATACACTACTCAAGCAATAAATAGAACATAATAATTAATGTTAAATCTAATTTCTATTTTATTTCAAAATATACCTGAAATTTTTTCTTTCATTCAAATGTAGTGAAGTCAACAGCTCAGTAAACAATTATAATGACAACACAGTAGATTACTCACAGTTTCTAAATGGTGAGGAGCATGGCATACTATTATTGCTAATGGGAGCAAAATTTAGAGCAAATTTAAAGCAAGAGTGCCTTTTCTGAATTATCTGAATTTTTAAAATTCACAAGTTTACTTTGTCTGTTATTTAAGTCATTTCCCAAATATACATTTTATTTGGGCAGCAAATACTTTGTTCAAATTCTTTTTTACCTACATTTAAAAAAAATCTAAATATAACAAAAGTTGTTAGAAAGTTATAAATAAATTTGATAGATCTATCTCAAATTAATAATATGTTTAAAAAATATGTTTCAGCTTCACGGAGCAACTCAAACTGGTTATAGCACTAAATTGGCAAATAATATCTTCATTCATGTTAGGGAGCAGGAGGAACACAAATTTGTCCTTAAATAAAAACAAGATAGATCTGAGAAGCTACTTCTTATACCTTTTAGTGCCTGTTTTATTAAAATTGCAGGACTAAATGAACACATACAAATATTTTTGCTAACTGGAAAAGCTTACATTGGTGTTTTTTAGAAACAACATTTTCCCCTGTCAGTGTGTTCAGAAGTCTTTTATACCAAATGACATTTGTTGAAATCAATGCAGAATGACATTTTTAATGATTCCATTAGTTATTACTCAATGGAAATTATTCACTGAAATGAAAATAAGGAAGCAAAGTAACTGCCTTGTAACAGCTGATGGAGTCCTGAATCAAACTTTTAGCACATTTACAAAATCCATAACGGTCTTCTAAATGGCTATATTTCCAGTGCTCTAATAGCAAATTAAATGTCACATACATATCTTTTATTATGGCCCTTAAGGACATAATTTCTAGCTGCTTTTCTCTATTTTTCATCCATATATATTATTTAATTTGCACCTCTATGAATGAGCAATTAATAAATTTGCCTTTGAATAGCTCTTTTTTTTTACCTCAAAGTTATATAAATCAGGTTCCTCTATTTTCTTCAGAGAAAGAGTGAAAGACTATATGCAACAGAACAAATACCATTTGTGAAATTACAAAATGTTACTGGGTCCGCATGCGTGGTGGCAAAAACAACATAGAAACCATGCAAATGTAACTTTGATCAAATTAGAAAGAGAAGAGAAAGTGGACTCATAGAGGCTAACAGTAAGGATAATTGTCTTCAAATTGGTGTTTTCTGCAAAATAGACCACATGCTAGTCCATAATGCCTACCTAAATAAATACAACAGAGTCAAAATCACCCTGTGTATACTATCAGATCATAGCATGCTGAAACAAGAAATCAACCACAAAAGAAACCACAAAATTTTTATGAACACTGGGACATTAAATAACACATTGCTGACTACTCAGGGGATCACAGAAGAAATCAAAGATGAAATTAAACATTATTTTAAATCACAATAACACCAGTACAACATGACAGAACCTATGGGACACATTGGAAGCAGTCCTTAAAGGGAAATTTATTGCTGTGAATACTCACATTACAAAACAGAGCAAACTCAAATGACCTAATTATGTACTTTGAGAAACTAGGAGAACAAGAGAGGTCCAAACCTAAACCCTATACAAGGGGTAATTCATGAAGATCAAAGCAGAAATTAATGAAAGTAAAATTAAAAAAAAATACAAAGAGCCAATGTTGAGTCTGCTGTTATTCTGATGGGCTTTCCTTTATAGGTTATGTGTTTCCTTTCTCTAACAGTTTTCAATATTCTGTTCTTGTGTTGAATTTCTGGAATCTTGACTATTATATGCCTTGGGGTAGATTTTTGTTGATCATGGCTAACTGGAGTTCTGTATGTCTCACTTGCCTGTATGCCAAGTTCTTTTCCATACTTGGGAAGTTTTCTGCCATTACTTCTGTGAACCGGTTTTTTATGTCATTTATACTGTCTCCTGCTTTTTCATTGACTCCAATCAATCTTATGTTATTCTTCTTTGTGTCACCAACAGTTGTTGTATTGATTTTTCACGGTTCCTTACCATTTTGAAGAACTCTTTCTTTTCTTGATCATTAATCACAGTCTTGTCTTCTACATCCGAAATTCTGTCTTCACATTATTTCATTCTATTGCCTATAATTTCAGTAGAATTTTTAATCTCTTGGACATCTGTTTGAATTTGTTTCATGGATTCCATTTCTTTTCTGTGCTGGGCATTTATGGTTTCCAACATCTCCCTAAGTGTCTCTATTTTTTAATCTGTATCTGCTCTAGAGTCACTAATCATGTCTTTCATTCTGGAAATGATTTCAGTTTTGATGTTTTCTGGAGCCTCATTTATCTGCTTTGTTACTTCTGCTGTTACTGCTTCCAGGAGTCTGGGTGGGAGGCTTTCAGATTGTTCCACATCATTACCCCCTGGGTTTGCTTTTGGCAAGCTGGCAGTCTGGGGTTGTGTCTTGTTTGGGTGTCTTCTCATTTTCCATTTTTTCTTCTTTAGTTCCTGAGTAGATG
The DNA here is from genome assembly GCA_004026905.1 of Hystrix cristata. Lineage (NCBI taxonomy): Eukaryota > Metazoa > Chordata > Mammalia > Rodentia > Hystricidae > Hystrix > Hystrix cristata. Next base: position 32,354 of record PVJO010003257.1, on the reverse strand, counting down.
CCTATAAATTGCCTATGGCAGGTAGCTTTTTTGTTAGTATGGAGAGTCATTTGGAAGTGACTATTTCTTCAGAGATGTCTTCCTGCTGTAGCTGATTTTTTGTATTTTGAATCTGTTGCAAGATCTTCCTTCTTCAATTTATTGGGGCTGAAAAGTTGCTGTCTATTTGGCTAGCTCCTGGTTTTTTGAATGTGGCCAATAGTGTATTTTATGACCCTCTGCCAATCTCAGCTCTGGCATACCAGGAAGAACTGATTAGAACAATTCTGTTACCTTGGCTAAAGTTGTACAATCAGGAACAACAATAACATCACACATAGTCTGGAAAATGATAAACTATGATGATTACTGATCTGCCACCTTTAACCATATAAACTAGATTTGTGGTTATATAACAACATCCAAGATGAACCAGAAACTTGTATACAGTAAATATGCCCTCAATATGGCAATTTTACCCTCAGGGGAGAAAACTCTAAAGATATTTGGAGGAAAGAATAGAGAAATAGAAAAAGAGAAAGAAGTGGGAAGCAAGGTTGGAGGATGGGGGAAATTATGCAAACTTTGAGGAACTAGTAAAGAAGACAGAAAGGAAGGAGAGAAGGAAGAAATAAAAAACAGGGACAGAACAAGACAATAACAGCAAAAAAAACTAGAAATTCACTTTCTTATAAAACAATAAAAAGAAGAGAGGAGAGGGAAAAATACAAAAAGAAGAAGAAGAGGAGCCGGAGAAGGAGGAGAAAGAAGACGAAGAAGAGGAAAAGCAAGAAAAACACTACAACAGGAAAGAAAAAAGAAAAAAAAAGAAAAAGAAATGTCTGCTTCTAGGCATGTCTCTGCTCTCACTAGTAGACAGAGTATACAGGCCCAGGTCCTTGTTGATTAATCCAAGCAGTAGATTTATGGCAGGGTAGTGAGTATTTCCAGCTGGGTTCAATAACAAAGCTTCACCGATTGCACTGAAGTTCATCCTGATCTCTGGCTGTGGGATTGGAACCCAAATTGTTCAGCTGGAGACACACTATGTGTCTCCTACCAGCTTGGACTCAGTTCCCTGCCAGTCTGAACTTGGCTCCTTGCCCTTCTGCTGACTTGAGTTTGAACTCTGCTCTGCCTTGGCCTGCCTTGCCCCAGCAGCAAAAGCTACTGGCAGCTTTTCTGAGTCCTGAGCTTAACCCCTTTCCAAGATGGTGATAGGCCCCTCTCCTGGGGGATGTCTGAACTCCAATGACTCAGATAACTCACCAGCCACTGAAGTCTGCCATGTCCAAAGCTCCACTCCGCTTGTGCTCTTCTGTGGAGGTCTCTGGGGTCACTACTAGTTGCCATGTGTTTGCAGGCTCAAACTGCATCACTTGTGCCCAGAGCTGGGGCCATGAGCTGGGGCTCTGGGAGAAAGAGTCTTCTGTCCATCACCTTCTTCTTCTGTACTGGTCTCTCCTTATGCTTTCCCCGTGGGCTTCAACTCTTGCTTCAGATCTCTGCTGGGTCCTGGGAACACACTTCCCTCTTTCTCTTCCCTAAATTGCTATATTCCAGTGTCTGGACAACAAATCTTGGAGCAACTTTTTCTCTGCTTCTCACCACTCTGCCGTCTTCCCAGAAGTCCAAAGAGCTGATGAATTGAAGAGCTGGTTCTTTTAAAGAATAGACGAAATAGACAAATAGCCAAAATTACAAAAAGAAGGAAAGAAAAGGTCCACATCAATGTAAAAAAAAAAAAAAGACCCACGTAAGTACAATTACAAATGAAAGAGGAGAAATCATAGCCAATACTGCCAAAATCCTGAAGACCGTAGTAGTCACTACTACTATGAAAGATTCTACTCCAACAAATTTGGACAACCTTAAAGAAATGGCCAGATTTCTATAGGTACATAAATTACCACAACTGAACAAACACATAGAATATTCTGAGCATTTCAATAACAGAAAATGAAACTGAGGCAATAAAAACTATCAACTAAAAAAAGTACAGGACTTGATGGACTCAATGCCAAAGACTCAATGCTTAGACTTACAGGGAGGATATAAGGTCAATACTTCTAAAACTCTTCAATGAAATTGCAATGAAAAAAATATTTCCAAACTCTTTCATGGAAGCAAGCATTACTCTGATTCCAAAACTAGACAAGGACCCAAGCAATAAAGAGAACTAGAAGCTAGTCTCTTTAATGAATTAGATGCAAAAATCTTCAACAAGATGCTGGCAAATAGAATCCTCAAAAAAGGATTCTAACAAAGCCTTGAAAAGATTATACAACATAACCAAGTAGGTTTCATACCAGGAATGAGGGGTGCTTCAACATATACAAATCAATAAATGTAATAGATCTTGCAAACAGAAGGAGGGAGAAAAAAATCACATGGTCATATTAATAGATGCAGAAAAAGCTTTTGACAAAATCCAACACCACAGAGGATCCAAAAATTTGACCAAAAGTTTCCAGAATTAATAACCAAATTCAGCAAAGCATCAGGATACAAAATCAAGACGCCAAAGCCAATAGTGTTTTTGTACACCAGCATTAAAAAGAAATTAGAAAAACAATACAATCCACAATGGTATCAAGAAATGTTAAATGCTTTGGAATTAACCTACAGAGGTATGTGGAAGACATTTACAGTGAAAACTGCAGAACTCTGAAAAGGGATATCAAAGGACAATATAAAATTGAAAGATATTCCCTGCTCCTGGATAGGCAGAACCAATATTGTCAAAATGGTCATATGCACAAAACTGATATATATATATAGACTTAATTCAATCCCAATCAAAATTCCAACAACATTCCTCATAAAACTAAAGAAAACAATCCCAGAATTTATATGAAACCACAAGAGATCCAGAATAGCAAAAGCAATTCTGGGTAACAAAAGAAAAGCAGGACACATCACAATCCCAGATTTCAAGGTGTATTACAAAGCAACAGTGATTTGAAAATAGCATGCTTCTGGCACAAAAACAGATGTGGATCTATGGAACAGAATCAAGGATATAGAAACAGCACCAGGCATGTTCAGTATCTGATCTTGACATAGGGTCCAAATACATATGTTGGAGAAAAGATCGCCTCTTTAATAAATGCTGTTGGGAAAACTGGCTATCTACATATAGAAAAAATAATCTAGACCTTTATCCACACCCTGAAGTTAAATAAAACCAAAATGGATGAGAGATCTGGACATTAAAATAGAAATGGTAAATTTGTCAGAAGATAAAACAGGAAAAAAATTGTGAGGATACAAACCCAGGCAAAGGTTTTCTGAGCAGAATCTCAATTGCACAAGAAATAACACCAAGAACCAACAAATAGAATTATATCGAGGTAAAAAGCTTCTGCACAACAAAAGATATTGTCTCAGTGTGCAACCATAGCTGCACAGAAAATAAGATTACTCAAAGACCAGACTTAGTCCAGTCACTGAAGGGATACAGAGGGGCTACTTGTTGAGCATAAAAGACCCTCAGGGAAACAGCAACCAACTGAGACCTCTGCAGTTATATGTTTATAACTCAAGGACATGACAAAAAGTACGTAAAAGAAAAGCATTTTGAAGCAAATTTCAAGGGAAGCCTAAAAAGGATGGCCTGCTCTGTGTTATGAGTTAACCTAGTTTAAGCAAAATTATCAGGCAGGAAACTTATTGGAGGGCAGGAGGAACATAATGACCAGCAAAAACGTCTTCAGAGAATAAACTATTGCTGATTATGATGACTGTTGTCCTGAAGATCTATTCTAATCATTCATCATGCATTCCAGAAGACTGGGAACTATTTTACCCAAGGTCCCTTCCTCCAACATTTATATCAAGCATTCATCTAGTCAGAGTTTCCCACCATCCCCCCTTTTTTGTTTTAAAATCTATATTGGGCAGAGGAGGGAAAGTAGCGGGATATTGGCCTTGATGTTGAAAGGTCATCATGGCTTCTGCACAAACAGCATATAGAACATTCTTAGGACTGCAAGAAAGAACAGAAAAAGAATTATTCCAATATTTATAAGAATCCAAGTGTGAAGACTGAGACCAGAGAACCAAAGTTTAGGATTTAGCTAGTAGGCGATATCATAGAAATGATCCAAAGTACTGTTGTGAGCCTCCATTTGAAGTTTATGAAATTGGGCCCAAAGATGGCCTTGAAGATTAGTAATGTCTCTATCCAAATTTGTATGAAAGGCACCATGATGAAGGTGTTGGGCCTCCACCCAAGATTTAGAATGATTAAAAGGAATAGGAGTAACACCCATCGAGTGATACTCAGCTTCACATCTAAGATGACTACATGCCCATATGGCTTGTTGGTGTTCACTGAGCCAACAAACAACAGCCTCAAGGGCATCAAGTCTTTGTAGAATTTCCTTATCAATATTGGTTTGGGTCAATAATTCTGACGTGTCATTTTGAAAATGGCCATTCATAGTCTGAACATTAGGATAGAGTGAGTCAAAGAGACCACTGCACTTGCTGCTGTGGTAGCCAATGTAGTAGCTGCAATAATTGCAATTATAATGCCCAGAAAATATTTTTGTCTGATATGTTCAAGTGCTGAGGTGATTTGTTCAAGTGCAGACTTTCTCATCCACTCTCAAATGAAATCAGTAGCAAGCCAAGCTTTGGCTCACTGAGTACCATAATGCGTTTAATAGTGGAAAAATATTATTATTTGTAACACAAAGAGTTAACAAGGTGGCATTAGTGGGCAAAGAAATATTCAGTGCTTTAAAGGGTCTGTAACAATGATTAGAGGAAGCATATTCAGTTATTTTGGGTTCCTGATTAATGAGAGCTAGAATATATGGAGAGGAAGTGCAGATCGCAACATGGTCAGAAGTGTCATGAGCAATGTATCCGAGCTTATCTATATGTTGATGGCTACCAACTCTAATAATGTGAGGGAAGAAGGGAATAACTAAGCACCAGAAGGATTTCTTGATAGGGGAAAAGTAAGGGTTTAAGGAAGATGTTAACAAGGGTCCAGTAAACCCAAGATTCCATAAAGGTGGACTATCATAGTTAAAAGGCAAAGCATAATTCCAGGTAGAATTAGACTTTAATGCCATCAAATTACGAGGTCTCCAATTTTTTAGGGTTAGGTTATAAGAAAGAGGAATATGGACAATCATGAAATCTACTTTCAATCTAGACCATCTTCTATAGACACCGATGGATGACAACATATAGGAATGTTAGGTTCTGGAAGGTGCTTGTCAGACATAGAGAAACCTGAAACTCCAGCATTACTTAAGAGTAAATGATGGCATATCCCCTCAGAATGGTTGGACTCAATTAGAATATAATTTATATACCACTAGGGATGAAAAGGAACACAATAAGAGCTATTTGTGACACTGGAGACCAAACAGAGAGGAAATTCTTCAGTCAAAAAGCACCATTCATGAGATAGCAAATGCCAGCTATTAGAATACCCAGAGTGGCCACAATTCATACCACAATCCCTTAAAGGGCCAGGAGGGGGTAACCAGCCTCCACCAATAAAACAGGTAACAGGTAATGTTGAAAGAGATGTTCCTGGATCTCTCCAGGTGACTATATCAAAAACAGAAGTTGTAAGTATATGTGCCCAACATATCCTGCCACTTACTTTTGCTGTACAGCTCAACAGAAGCAGAATAAAAAAAGAACACTTTTACCTTGGCCATCTTCAAATTACAGGTGACTTTTGCTACCATTGCCAGGAAGAGGTTTTCTGGAGTGGAAGGAATGCCAGTGCTCTGTAGTGTTTGTTCACTTCAAGCAGTGAGTTGTTTAATTTCTGCTCAAGTGGGTCCCAATGATTGTGTTGTAGATAACAATGGATCCACTGTCCTCCTCTTGTTGCCCATCCTTGGAGGGGTTTAAGTGCCGTCTCCTGCAGCTTGGGGATGGGATTACTCCTCACTTGGTGCCACATGATACAGATGAACAGCCTTCATGGGAACCCAAAAAAGATCTGTGGGTAATAAAACAGATGTGTATCCCGTCCCCCAGGTTAACAATTCTGAAGAGGCAGCACTGGGAGCCCAACAATGGGTGACTGTAAAGGATCAATGGTTTTGGCATGTCCTTTGTGGAGATAAAGTGTTTCTCTACTGTGGTGAAACTTTCTGAATCACAATTTTAAAAATTTTAAAATAAATAGTGTTTTAGGTCCTCGTTCTTGGGGAGGGGCTTCTCAATCATACGCTCCCCTTTTTTTGTTTTAATAATTGGGTTTTGGCTGGGGACTTAACCCCGTGGTTAGAGTGCTTGCCTAGCAAGCTCAAGGGCCTGAGTTTGACCCTCAGAACCCCCCCAAAAAATTGGGTTTTGAGGAGCCCATTGGCTCATTGCACTAATGTTTGACTTAGAGGGTTACAAGTTACACCTGTAATATGTTTAACATGACAGAGTTGAAAGAAAGTCCAAAGAGAATTGGAAATACCGGCAGGGCCATTATCAGTCTTAATTAGTGAGAGCAATCCAATTATAGAAAAACATGAGAGTAAATTTTTTTAACATATTTTACAGTTTCACCAGATTGCAAAGGCATACATATAGCCAGAATATGTGTCTATAGAAACATGACTGTATTTATGTTTGCCAAAAGACTCATAGTGGGTCACATCCATTTGTCGGACTTCATTACCTTTGAAACCATGAGGATTAACACTTATATAAGGATCAGATTGTACCTGTTTTTGGCAGTCAGAGCAAGTGTAAATAGTTTCATGGGCTTGTTTATATGTAAGTTTAAAAGAGCAAATGAATGCTTTAGCTTCTCGGTGAAAAAAATTGATGTAAAGCGAGAGTCTTCTCTTCAAAGGTGGAAACCATAACTAAAGTGTCAGCACGAGTGTTGCCCTCTTGTTAAGGGGTCAGAGAGATTAGAATAAGAGCATATGTGAGTAATATAAAAAAGTGCAGGGTGGTGTCTAATCAGTTCTTGTAGGTGTCTAATCATGTGGAGGAGAATTTCATCATTACCCTTATGAATAGGGGTGATTTCAACAACCTGTAGTGTTCTCATAACATAAGCTGAATCAGTGACAATATTGAATGATTGATTAAGGAACTTTTTTTTTAATCAATCATGGTTGGCCTAGAAGTTAAATCTCTGTAGAATGTTAGCAATAAGTATGAAGTTTTATAGAGAAAACTTGAGATCGATGGCAACATAATGCATTAGCATAACAATCATGATGACATCATTACATGAAGTGACACGAAGAGACTTTTATCCAAATTTGTGATTTTTAATACAGTGTTATCTGAGAAGTATGTATCTGTCTATAGATGTATTTTGTGTGACATTGTTTGTACCATACAGTATTGAGCATACTTAAGTGTTGCAAGCCTTGAAAAAGTATATGTATATTTTGGTTGACTGTCTATGTTGGGTTGGCATGTACACTATCAGCAATAGCTGGAACACAAGTAAGGGAAAGTTAGATATTTGAGTTTAAAAGCTTCCCATCACAGAAAATTTTTAGTCCGGAAGTCACTAATATGATGAGATTTTTTTGGTTTTGTATCTTTGAACACATGTACATTTGGGAAATATAAATATGTTTAATATACCATAAAACCAGCAAGAATGCATGTTATAAATCAGGTTGGAACTGCCAGAGAAGGCAGCTTTGTCTGGTGTTTTGTTATTGACCAGTTTAGGTATCTCTGTTGGGCATGCAGAAGAACTCATGCTTATACTAACCCCAAAAATGAGAGTTATGGCCTTTGTCTGAAAGCAACAGTTAGACTGGACAGGGAGTTGAGACCTGGGAAGTAGTGACTGAAGAGAGTAAAGGCTCTAGCCCCCTAATAGTCTTTGACCAACAAGGAGCTTCTGAAAGGAGTAACTTGGGCTCAATCAAATCAACAAGAGCAAGTCTTAAAATAACTAAACACACATATTTCTTTCTATAAACTGCATCCTCCATGAATCTCTTTTTGACATGCTTGAACCTTTTATTCTTTGCCACTATCTCTTCTTTTTCCTATGCTGGTAGGGCAAAAACTTGCCGTACAAAAATCTTTTCATATCAAAATATATCTCTTAAGGGCTGGGGATTTAGCTCAGTGGTTAGAGTGCTTGTCCCGCAAGCACAAGGCCCTGAGTTCGATCCCCAGCACCAAAATATATATATCTTGTATGTGAAGCTTTTCGCCCTATTTTCTTCTCCATCCTACTTGCTTATTTATTTCTGTAACAAACTTGGCTGCCTCTGTTTGGATTCCAAAGTATCTGTGTGTGTTCTCAAATTGTTACATTGTAAATTTGGCTGACTGCCAACAAGCCTCCACTGGCTGCCAATAAATCTTCAATGACCTTGAAAATTAATTCTATCTCTACCAAACCAGAAGAACAAATTAACCCTGTAATTGCAGTCTAAGAAGTTACAAAGCACAAGAAATGTTTTAAAGCATATCAATTAAACAAAATACCAAGTTTAATAGAAAGCCACAAGTAGATTTATCAATTAGCTAAGATTTATAACAACGGGCTCTTGTAAATTTAGGAAATGGTATTTTATTTCTAACAGACCATCTGGGCAAAGCTCCAGGAAGAAATTTTGTTCCTATCTTTGTGTTCCCAGGCTTAGAACATTTTTTTTTTATTTTGATTGGTCCCTGTTACTGAGGTTTTTTTCTGTAATTTCCTCCTGTCCAGGTTTTATGTGTTTTCTGAGAGCAGTTTTCTTGTACATTTAAGAGGCAGTATTTATAGTCTATTTTTTTTAAATTTTGGATTGTGCACGAGATTATTTGATCACCACACGTGTCTGTTTTATCTCTCCTTGAGTGAGTTTTGTTATCCTCAGAAAAATAGTCTCAAGTGTTCTATGGCCTCTTCACAGAGGTGGAAAATTCTAGGTAAAATGGGTCACCTAAAATGGGGTCAGATGCAGCTCCTCTCCACCAGGTCCTGCTCTTATGCAGGCACAGAACTTCCCCGGAAGAGTCCCTGATTACAAAATAAATGAATTTATTTGTTTAGATCCAAATTGGTCTCCATAGGCAGCAAAAATGAGGCTTTTATTTACAGTCTTGCAATAATGGTGCTGGTAGGCATACTATTGTTGAGAAACTCTGTGTGTGTGTGTGTGTGTGTGTGTGTGTGTGTGTGTGTGTAATTTTAACTCAGGGATTTTTGGTCCCATTTTAATATTTAATCTCTTGAATACCAATGAAAATACATTTAAATTATTGCATACAGACAACAATAGGCAGTGTATTTATAAAACCAATTTTCTTTATGTCAAGCATTTGAGATAAAGTTCTGTCTGAAAGCTTATACAGTTTTTTAATGGAAACTTTAAAAGAGTCAAAAAGAGAAAAATTGTTGCACTCAAGTAAATCAGTTGCAGGTATTGTAACTGGTTTCTAGCACAGACAACTAGCATATAGTATGGTGATTTAGAGCCCCCCCCCCCGCCACCTCTTTTGCTACCCCAGGGGATCAGAAGGACAGAGAAGGAAGATTCTGTAAGGGAACCTCCTTTGCTTGGTTAGATCAAATAGTCACCCTGCAAAGATGCCAGGTAGCAGGGTGAATACCCTTTACTGAAGGAGAAGGTTGCTTCAATTCGTGACCAATTTGTTTCCAGTCCTCCAAGTCCAAGCTATCTTCCAATAGGAACTAGGGATCTTGTGGGGAAATGACAAATAACAATTCAGTAAGATGGGGCTTTGAAACCCCACATCTAGATATTTTTTAAAAGACATTGTAAGCACTGTTTAAAACTCTTCCTTTTTAGACAAAATTTGGCACATAAGAGCAGCACAAATGAGAAAACAAAAATAAAAAAGAAAGAATATGTAAAGAAACACTGTCCTTAGTCAGCAAATGACTGGGCAGTGATACTCTGGGTTGAGAAGACCTAGTCTTGAGCTTGCTGAAGACTTGCCAAGCTTTTCCATGGCGTGTAGGTCTGTCTTACTGAGACTAAAATGAAGAAATGGATGTCCTGAAGGCCAGTGCTTTATGCTGATTTATAGCTGCGGGTTTTGCACTGCAGTTTCATACCTCACAGGGCTGCCCCACTGTTTCTTTGCCTCAGACATGAGTTTGAGTTCGAGCCCCACTTTGGGTGCCACTGGTCGCAGTGTGCCACCTCGGGTACATAGAAAATAAAAGATTACTCATAGACTGGACTTCGTTCAGTCACCAAGAGGATCCAGAGGGGCTGATTCCTGGGCATAAGAGAGCCTCAGGGAAATAGCAGTCAATTACCTCTGTAGTTATGTATCTGCAACTCAAGGACATGAGGACAAATATGTAGAAGAAAAGCATTTTGTGACATATTGTGTATGAGATTTGGTCATGCGAAAGGGCTTGAAAATGACGGCCTGTTATATGATGTATGTTAACCTAGTTTAAGCAAACTTATCAGACAGGAAGCTTATCTGAGGGCAGGAGGAACACAATGACCAGAGCAAACATCTTCTGAGAATAAACTATTGTTGATTGTGCTGACTGTTGTCCTGCAGATCTGTCCTAATCATTCACCATGCATTCCTGAGGCCTGGGAACTGTTGCTCCCAAGGTCCTTTCTTCCAACATTCATATCAAGCATCTCTCTGGTCAGAGTTTCTCACAAGAAATAACTAGCAAAGTGCAGAGGCAACCTATGGAATCAGAAAAAAAAAATTGCCAGCTACTATATGAGCCCAAGCACTAATACCTGGAATATCTAAATAATCCCAAAATCAGGCCTCTCAAAATAAAAGATCCAATAAAACCTTGGCAAGTAAAACAAATAGACACTTCTCAAAGAAAGAAGTACAAATGACCAATAAATACAGGATAGAATGTTGAATACCTATAGCTATTAGAGAAATTAAAATTAAAACAACACAGTTTCCATCTTACTTCAGAAAGAATGGCTATTGTCATGAAATCAAATGATAACAAATGCTAATAAGGATATGCAGAAGAAAGCATCCTTTCTACACTGTTGATGGGAATATAAACTAGTACAACTACTATCGAAATCAGTATGAGGATTCCTCAAAAACTGAAAAAAACAGAAATTCCATTGAATGAGGTATTTACCTTCTAGATATCTTCTCTGAAATAGTGAAGGGCACCATAATACAGTGATAGATGCATACATATGTTTATCAGCATGATTCACAAAAACTCAATCTTGAAAGCAGTCTATATGTCCACCAAGAGATGAATGGATAAAGAAAGTGCGGCACTGATAGAGCACTATTCTGCTATAAAGAAGGTTAAATTGAAATCATTTGTAGCAAAATAGATGCACCTTGAATCCATAATATTAAGTGAAATAAATCTAACATACAAGCTTAAATGTTTCATCATTTCTATTATATGAGAAACACAGAGTATAAATACGTTAAAGAACAAAATAAAAGACAGAGAACAGGAAACTGGAAGGTAGATCTTTTGCAAATGCAAAAGGGATAAAGAGATGTTGGGAGGGAGAGAATGGCAGGGGGGAGAAGAAGGGGACTTAAAAGAATTAAGATATCTTATGCACATATATCAAATACCCACAATGAATGTATCCATTATGTACTGCAAACATGTACTAATAAAAGTATTAATAACTTGCCATCTGTTTACATATAGGCAAGAAGGACAATGACATAGCTACAGAAAAAAAAATCTATACAATGGCAGAATATATACTATACTATTTCATTCAAGCCAACAGGTACTTACTAAGCCCTTTTCAAATGGACAAAATATCGTTGACAGCATGTAAGGACATCAGATGGTTATTTCTCTAAAAGATAGTAAGGTAGTATTAGAAAGAGAGAAATGACACAGCATGCCAAATGTGTATTAACCTAAGAAGATATATTTGAGATACAGGTACAAAAACTCAGTGGATGACCAGATCTAGGTGATCTGTAGCAACTGAGAAATATTCTTGGAGAAGGTAGTAATGTTAAAAATGATTAAAGTCTAGGATGAGAAAAGGTCTGGTGTATAGTGTCCACAGTATGGGGAAACAAATGTGTATGAACCGAAACCTTTATGAATTTGAGAATCAGGATTCTCACTAGGATGGATGCATGGGGAAAGATTAAGGATGACTTTAAAAGACTTATTTAAATGAGTTTAAGAGTTTGAACATGGTCAAATAATGGGTGGCAGACCATTGAAGGTTTCTTCAAGGTTTTTTGATGCACTTATTTTTAAGATTCCTTTGTTAGAATGGGTATCACTTTAATATCCAAAAAGAATCTTTCCTTCTTAATCCTCCATCCTTCACTTCTTATTCTAGTACATACAACAGGGAATTTTGGATAGGAGGATGGAGATTAAGAAGAGAAGGAAATCAGGAGACAGAGTACTGGACAGTGGGAAAGGTGCAGATAAGGCAGATCACACTGGTCAGGATACTAGGATAATCACATGGAAGTTTTGATCTAAAAAGGGAAGGGAAGAATGTTACACCACCTGCTGCCATCAAGGGAAGATAATTTTGATTTTTTAGTATGAATCCAAAGGATGGCACCTCTTTATTGCAAAAAAATCCTGTTAGAACCATTTGTCTATAAATTTCCTTTTAAATAATTTATCTGTTATTCTTTTGCTTTTTGTTAATTACAAGTCTGATGATCTTTAGATGAAATCTGCTTTTTGCATATCCTGTGAAACACTGAACAAAACTTCTAACATTTAGCAAATATTATGAGGCTTTAGTGGACTCACTTTTATTTCACAGAAAGTTATTAAAATTTAGGGCACAGTGAGAATGAGAGTAAGTTCTTAAATACAAGTGAAAGAAATAATGAAATTGATTAAGTGATTCAGATGTACACCCCTTCAGAATTTGGCATCATCTCTTATAATATACTGCTATGGTATGTCTTGAAAAACAAATATACTGTGCCTAATTATTAACTTCTACATTTGATTTCTGGTTAGGATTTATTATATATGTGATTCCCATAACTTAGTATGTAAAGTCTGAGAACCAGAATTAAGAACAGCTTAATATAATAGTTAATGTAAGGGAAAGGCATTTCTGTGAGTTTTACTATCAAACTAATTAAAAATTCTGATACCAGAGTTAGAAGCTCAGCATAATGCATATCCTGAAGAATAAGTTCTGAAAGAACAATCTATGTTATTTTTTACTGCTAGAGGGTTTTTTTTCCCCGATGTCCTCTTGTAGCTTAGTTTCTAAAGATAGTGTAAAAAAAAAAACACAGCACTTTCCTCTTTATTTATATTCTATTATAGTAATTCTTCCCTCTGCTGCCTGTTTTATCTGAATTTTTCAGTCTTTTTACCTTCCTCCTTCCTCTTTTACTCTCCGTTCTCTTTGTTATCTTCTACTGTTGCTCTTCACTTGGGCAATAATCTAGACATCTATCTTAAGCCTTATGTAGGAAAAGGTGAATACACATAATCACACCAATAAATATGAGCCAGAGCATTGTTTCTTTGAGCAGAAAAAGACATTGCTATGTGTTCTTTATTGGTTATTTGTTTATAGCCAAGGAATAAATTCTGGAACATAAAGAAAAAAAAATTTTGTTGTCCTAAAGCAGTACTACTTTAATACATAGAAAATAAAATTGCTCAAAATTAGCTTTAATCTTCTTTTTTACATGTCTAAAATGTTCACTGAATAATTCCTCTCTTACTTCTGCATCTTTATTGGGGGAGTGCTGGGGATCGAACTCAGGACCTTGCACTTGCTAGGCAAACACTCTACCACTAAGCTAAATCCTCAACCCCATACTTGTGCATCTTACTTGAATCACATGCTCTTTTTTTCCTAACTAGGTAGACCACAGACAGTAAGGCATTGACTTAATTCTATTCTTCTTACCTCTGAGAATATCTTTGATTTTGTAAAATACCACAAAAGAATAGAAATTATATTATCTGGAGTCTAGACTAACATTGTAGCTTGAAGTGATCTTTGGTTAATTTATCTACCTCTAATTTAATGGAATGCAGTTATTATATTAAAGAGCTGATCTTACTGGTACCTGAAAAATATGAGAAAAGTAAGTTCTGGAAAAGTTAGATTGTATGAGACAAGGAAAGAAGCAGACAGCAAATTTTCCAGGCATGTGCATCCAGAAAAGTACGTCTATAGCCAGATTTATGGAAATTCAGATGTGATTTGATAAACATGCAAGTTGTGAGAAGAACTCATCTTTTTTTTTTTTACACAGAAGAATGACAATAACAGTAGTATTTTTCACACAAACATTCAAAAATATATTCTTTATTTGTATCAGAGTTGTAGAGTGTTTAAATACTTAAAATTCTTTCTCAAGTGGAAGGCAGCAAATCCCCCATGTCATGAAACTTGAAAAAAAAAACATGTACAATTCTTGCCAAAGTTATATCAAACACAATTAATATGAACAGAAAAAAGCACTGTTTCTGCAAAACTTGACTGATTCGGATACAGTTAGAAATAGTGAATTTGAGTATCCAAAAAGAAGCTCTCAGAAAATACACTTAATTTTAATTCCACTCAAAAAAGCAATAAAAGTGGGGCCTGAAGGTGTGCTCAGTGGTAGAGCGCTTGCCAGGCATGTGCAGGACCCTGGATTCAATCCACCGTACCGGAAAAAAGCTCAGCATTTTTCTACCCTGGATATCCTTCAGAGAGCACTGACTCCCCCAAAGGGGCAAAGGTAGCAAACTGCAGCCATCTGCTTTCCTTGCTCTTCCCTCAGCATCTCGCAATGCCTTTATGGACCCATATGGAATTAGCTTTCATGGTCCCTCCTGGAATTTTAGAGAGTTCAGCTGAAATAATCATTCTGCACAGAACGTGTGGTGTGTTATGGAACATTAGATGTTAAACTAATTTCATTATTGATTGTGCTAAATTTTCTTTTGATTCCTTTGATCTTAGGATTCCTAGGCACTGAGAAATTGCTGGAGCAAACATACAGTAAATCCTCAACTTTGGAGCATTTGAGTAGTGAACTTTCATGGGCATGAGTGGACCTTGCATTAAGAACATTCGTAGATGTGAAGAAATTGTGGAAGTACCTCACGTGTCTACCTTACCATTTTAAGGTAACGATAAAAATAAAAATAGTTTATTTAGTTGTACTGTATGTTACCACCATTTAAGGTAACAGCAAAAGTAAACATAGTTTACTTACAGTATTTTGTTTGTGGGTTTGGTTCTTTTATGCTTTCCATTGTATATTTGTGTCAATGGTATATAAGACTCACATTGTTGGACTTGCAAACAAATCGGATTTACAAATGTTCTCCTGGAAAAGAAGTCATTTGTAAATTGGGGACTTACTGTATAGCTATACTACTACTAATTATATGTGGCAATATTGCTTGATCAAAAATATGCCTCTCTGAGGTATCAGTAAGTTGTTATGGGTTTAAAGTTACTGTTCATCGGGAATTTTTATTGGCTGAATGAAAAGCAATGCTGACACAGGACTGTTTCTGAGGGCTTATATAAGCCTACCAATCAATCATTTGTTTATTCAGCCCTGATCATGTGCTGGGCACTGAGCTTCATATCGGGAATACAAATGAATTTTAGGATTGTTTTCTCTAATTCTGTGAGGTATGATATTGGCATTTTAATTGGGATTGCATTGAATCTGTATAACAATTTTGGGAGTATGGCCATTTTCACTATATTGACTCTTCCTACACAAGAACAAGGGTTATTCTTCCATTTTCCAATATCTTCTTTGATCTCCTTTTTCAAAGTACTGTAGTTTTCAATGTATAGACACCAGCGAACAAGCTATTTACAGTGTTGAATCCCATGGGGTCAGCAAGTTATTACTGGGGGCCAGTAATAAACATATGATTATAAGAATATATGATGGGAGTAAAGCTAGGAAATGATGGGGTGTTGGAGCACAGCCAGGGGCTTAACCTGATATAGAGCACATAAATGTTTCCCTGAGGGAAAAAAAAATATTTAAGATAAAACCTGGAAGATCAAGAGCAACTAGCTAGATGGAGAAGGAATAGGGTAAGCATTTCAAGTAGCAAGAAGAATATATAGAGATACCTAGACAACAGAGAACATGACGTGTTCTAGGAGTTGAAAGCAGACATATTTGTGTGTAGGGTGGATTGTGACATTAAAAATGACAAGAGGACAGTTATTATGAAAAACTCAAGAAAAAACAAGTGTTGGAAAGCGTGCAGAGAAAAGGGAATTTTTGTACACTATTGGTGGGGATTATAAATTAGTGTAGCCATTATGGAAAACAGTATGGATGTTCTTCAGAAAATCAGAAATAGAACTACACTTGGACACAGAAATCTTCTGGGTATATAATCCAGAGGAAATAAAATGAGGCCTTCATAGAAATCTGCTCTCCAACATTCATTGCAGCACTATTCAAATAGTCAAGAAATAGAAACATTTGGATAAGGAGATGTTTTTTGCATCTGTGTGACAATTTTATACTTTTATAGTTTGAAATGAAAGAAGCCAGATAGGGCATAAATTTGTTAGTCCCTTCCTCTCAAACTCTAAAAACTATCTTATCTGTGACTATTTTCCTTTTTAAAATACAAGTACTTTGTGGCCAAGGTTTTATGGACTATTTTCCTTTGTCTACCTGACTTCTAGAGAATTTTCTGACACACAATAAGTGCTTAAGAGACTTTTAGGAATTAATAAATTATTACTCATAAGAGACAGCAAGTTTAATATTCATTAAAATTTATATTTCAATTCCAATGCAGATCAGAGAAGAATAATTTATGAGATGTGAGAAAGTGGAAAAAGTATTTTAGAATAAGAGTGTACTGACATGTTAATATCTCCTTAATGATATCCTTTACCCAATCCCAGGCATTGACAATAGTATCCCTTTTCATTTTTTGAGAAGATATAAGATAACAACAACCTAATATGTACATATAACCAAACTATTAATCTAGCCTCAAGTTTATGCCATATCTTGCTCTCTTCACATGCCATCAAAGCCAGTGGGGATACATACTAAATTACCTCACTAGATTTTCAACATGGATGGTTTTAATCAGAAATAGCCATGAAATAAGCAAAAGAATACAAAATGAACATTAAAAATTGATAGCTTCTCTATACACCAATAATGAACTAGCTGAGAAAGAAATCAGGAAAACAATTCCATTCAAAATAACCTCAGAAAAAAACCTAGAAGTTATGCTAACCAAAGAAGCAAAAGACCACTGTCATGAAAATTATAGAACAATGAAGAAAGCAATTGAGAACACTGGAAAATGGAAATACACTGGAAGATGGAATCCTATGTTCATGGATAGACAGAATTAATGTTGTCAAAATGTCATTATTACCAAGTGATTTACAGATTCGGAAAATCCTCATCAAAATCCCAATAACATTCTTCACCAAACTAGAAAAACAATCTTAAAATTCATATGGAAACACAAAGACCCAGGATAGGCAAACCAATCCTAAGCAAAATGATCAAAGACTAGCAGCATCACAATACCTGATTTCAAATTATACTCCAAAGTCATGGTAACAAAAACTGTGTGGTATTGGCACAAAAAGAGACACATACACCAGTAGAATAGAAAAGAAGACACAGAAACAAACCAAAACAAGTACAACCATCTGATTCTTCACAAGAAACTAAAAATATACATTACTTGGATAAAAGATAGCCTCTTGAACTAGTTGTACTGGGAAAACTGGATATCCACTTGTAGATAATTAAAGCTAGATCTCTTTGTTTTTTAAATTACTGAGCTTCATTTTGGCTTCACACTTGTACATATTTTGATTATTTTTGGTCCCTCGTTAACCCACCTTACTCTGTCCCCTCCAGTTTCACATTTTTGGGTTTCAATATATGTTTTGTTTGTATCAAGCTCTTATTCCTTACATTTATATCCCTTCTCCTTCTCTTTTATTCCCTTTTTCTTACCCATTAATAGTGTCTTTTCTATTTTCATGTCATTATTTTTTCGATTCCACATTGAGGAGAACATGTGATGTGCCTTTCTGAGTCTAGGTTAATTTGCCTAACATGATGATCTTCAGATCCATCCATTTTCTTGCAACTGACAGAATCTCTTTCTTCCTTGTGGCTGAATTCTTCATTATGTATATTCATCATATTTTCTTTATCCATTTATCTGTTGAGGGACACCTAGACTGTTTCTACATCTTTGTTATTGTGAATTGTGCAGCAATAAACATGGATGTGCAGATGTCCATACAGTAGGTTGACTGTAATTGCTTTGGGTATATTCCAAAGAATGGTAGAGCTGTATCAAACAGTAACTATATATTTTTTTTTCAGGAATCTTCTTAATGATTTCCATAATGGCTGTACCAAGTTAGAGTTCCACCAGCAGTGTAGAAGGCTTTCTTTTCCCCCCATACATTCTTGCCAGTGTTCTTTTTTTTTTTTTTTTGTATTCTCCATAATAGAGATTTTGACTGGAGTGAGATGGAATCTCAATGTAATTTTGATTTGCCTTTCCCTAGATCCCTTTCACCTTGGAATGAAATTAATTACAAATTGTTCAAAAACCTACATATATTTAAGTTCTGAAACTTTAAAATTGCTAAAAGAAAATACAGGGGAAACTCATGATACCATAGACACAAAGACTTCTTGAATAGGACTCCAGTAGCACAGAAAATAATAGTAAGAATTGACAAAAGGGACTACATCAAAGTGCTTCTTTACAGCAAGGGAAACTAACAGCAGAGTGAATGGAGAGCTTACAGGTGGGAGAAGATTTTTGCCAACTACTCTTCCAACAGAGGATTAGTACTTTGAATATACAAATAACTAAAAACCTAAAAACTTAACGCCAAAAATCAAACAGATCAGTCCACAAATGAGCAAATGAATTGGACAGACACTTCTCAA
The DNA here is from genome assembly GCA_004026905.1 of Hystrix cristata. Lineage (NCBI taxonomy): Eukaryota > Metazoa > Chordata > Mammalia > Rodentia > Hystricidae > Hystrix > Hystrix cristata. The sequence continues at coordinate 13,526 of PVJO010003257.1, read as the reverse complement.
AAGAAGAGGCACAAATGGTTAATAAGTATATGAAAAAATTTTCAACATGTTTTTAGCCATTAGAGAAATGCAAATCAATATTACATTGAGATGCCAACTTGCTCCAGTCAGAATCACTATCATTAAGAATACAAAAAAAAAGTCAGAGTAGTACTCCATTGTATACCTGAAATATTTCTAGGTTAATGGATGCGCCTTGAGAACATGCTCTTAAGTGAAATAAATCAGATGCACATAAGTACATATTGCATTGTTTCTCTGGTATGAGAAACCATAAGTGTAAATAAAGACAAAAATATATAACAGATATTATGAAAAGGAAAGAAAATATTCAAATGGGAAAGAGAATTAGAAAGGGGGGATGGGGGAAGGAAGGAAGGAGAAATGAAAAGAAAAGAAAAAGAGAAAAAATGTGAAAATGTAAATAAAGCTGTTGTAAATAAGGATAAGAAGAGGAGTTGAAGGGAGGGGTGGGGAAGCGTGGAAAAAAAAACAAGATATATCATGTACAGGTACAAATTAACTATAATGAATTCTCCTGTTATGTATATCTCAAATGTACCAATAAATCTCTTTGGTTCAATAAAAAAAGAATAAAAAATTCTGGTGATTATGTGCAGGATAAAGAACCCTTCTTACTGATCTTGGGAATGTAATTTAGTACAGTTACTATGGAAATCAGTATGGATGTTCCTCAAAAAAAGAAAATAGAGCTACCTTTTCATCTAGCTATACCATCCTTGGAATATATCTGAAGGAATTGAAATCAGCATACTATAGATCCATCAAAAAAAATGGGCATTGAAATGAATAGAAACTTCTTAAAAGAAGTACAAAAGGCCAATAAATAGATGAAAAAATGTTGAGCATGTGTGGCCATTAGACAAATGCAAATCAAAACTGCACTGACATTCCATCTTACTTCATAAAGAATGGCTATCATCAAGATCTCATAAAACAACACATGCTGGTGAGATTGTAAGGAATAAGGAACACTTGTAAATTGCTCACGGGAATGTAAGTACAACCACTGTGGAAATCAGTAGTTTTGTGGATTCCTCAAAAACTATACATGAAAATTTTATTTGACTCAGCTCTACCTGCTTTGGGTAGCACTCTGAAGAGTAAAAGCCATTATATTATAGTGATACATGCATATCCATCTTTACAGCAGAATAACTATAATAGGTAAAATTTGGAAGTGGCCTATAGGTCCATCAGCAGATTAATGGATAAAGAGAATGTGGTATATGTACACAGTGGAGTCCTAGTCAGCCATAAAGAAGGATAAATTTGAGTCATTTGTAGGACAATAGAGGTAACTCGAGGCCATAATGCTAAGTGAAATAAATCAGACACTGAAGTTTAAATATTGTATAGTTTCTCTTCGATGAAAAATCTCAAAATAGAAATAATTTAAAGACCATAATAAAAGGTAGATGATAAATAACCAGCAAGGTAGACTTTGTGGAGATGGGAAGGGTATCTGAGGATAGGGGGAGATGGGAGGGTGCAAGGGATGTGGAAGTAAAAAATCATTAAGTTGTAATATGTGATGTACCAATGCCTTGAGTCAAATGTAATTATTATGTACTGCAAACCTACACTAATTAAAAAAAAAAACTAAAATAGACTTGTTTCTCAAATTTGTGAAATCTACAGTATCAGTAAAAATGATGTGAGGGGTAATCCAGGATAGTTCAGTAAGGTAGACCTACTTTTGAGCCCAGCTCTGTCCATGGTAATTTTTTCCCTAGGCTCTGAAAAAATAAGAAAAACCAGTGTCTAAGTGAATTATTAATACTCTTATCATAGCTCTAAAATTAATAGTGAAATACAATAAAAACTTTGAAGTAAATGTCCAATTTTCCGATTTGGTGTCAGAGTTTTGTTATTAAAATTAATTTTGAATGTGATTTGAATCATCCTTAATCTGAAGAACTAAGTTATGAATACCAGCTGTGTCCTCTAAGGATAACCTTTCATGATGTGAGTTGAAACACTTTTCCCACTAGGGGAAAAATCAGGATGTCAGAGCTTGAATTAGATACCCTTGAGAAGAGAAAAAGAATAAAGAGGATTGATTTTTTTTTTTCACCTCAAAGGCTCCTTATAACTCTTAGAAGTTTTTGTAAAACAAATCTGTTAATGTTTTTAATTTAACATTTGTAAATGAACACACGCATGTATTTTCACCTCAGGTTCATTTGATTGTTTGCAAATGTTAGGAAATTACCAGCACAGAGTTCCTTTGTCCACTGAACAAATAGTGCCTAGTTTTGCCTCTCTGCTTACCTTAATCTTGACCCTCACCCATGTGGATTTCTTTATCACCAGTGTAATGGTCAGTTGAATATGTATAATTTGCTTTTTCACATAGGCAAATTTTCATACTCAAAAAACATTTTTTCACTAAAAGTGGAGCCATTATCTTATGATGTTATTTTATCTGACCAAGCCACCCATCTTTCTACACACATACACATGTACGCATGTATGTGCAGACTCAAATACATAATAAAATACTTACCTTACATGTCATAGGCACATACTTTAAGGATGAAAATTTATGGGAGTCCATGAGCTTATAATGTACCCATTTCAGTTATGATGACATGACATTATTTAAATCTATTATTTACATTAGACATATTCTTAATAGTTAAACATCAAGAATATGTCGGAAATTTCCTCTTTTTCCTTTATAAATGTTTCTAAGATATAATTGTTATAGTTTAAAAAGATTTTTATTAGTATATGTATCCAGTACATAATAACTACATTCATCATGGGAAGTTGGTACATTTATGTGCCAATAGTTATGTAAGATCTTAATTCTTTTTATACTCCCTTCCCCTCCATTACCTCTCGCTTTTCTCCATCTCTTCATCTCCTTCTCATTTGTAAAAGAACTATATAATTGTTGTAGTTTAAATATAATCAGCTAGATTCTCAGTATAAATATTTAAAATTGTCTTTTGTTAACTTGAACACTGAAATAGACTTTTGTGTTGCAGTTTTTAGATTTTAAACAAAGAGATAAAAACAAATAACATAATTAATTGTGGTTGTACTTTTCTTTTAGACATTTTCAGGATTAATATTTGCTTTCCCAAATCTTTTGTATGATTTTCTTTCTTACCTTGATATTATGACTTATATGGCTTGTGATTTTCTTGGTTGCTCTGGAAATAGAAATTTTATTCAATGTTCTGTGTTTATTTTTGCATTAAGAGTGCTAGAAACAAGCAGAAGGCAAATCTTCTGAATGTGATAGGACAAGATACTACATATGTACGTTACTATAATATAGCCATTCCCAGAAACTTGTGCTTGCATATGGGTTGAATTAAATAAATGAAAAGTAGTCATGGTGACTGCTGGTAAAACAGAGACTCTGGTTGCTGGAAGCCTAGAAAAATTGGCAGACAGTTGCTTAATAGCTCAGGTTCTGAAAATTAGGAGACCTGTATAGTCCCTGAAGAGTTAAAAGTTGTTTGCAGAAACTAGTTTTTAATACAAAGGAAAGGTGAAATATATTAAACTGGACAGTTTGACATTAGTTATTTGAATTGGCAATACTAGTGGGTTGTTTTTGATAGCCAGATGTTGGATGGAATTTGTCCAGTTATATATAAACTGAGTTTCAAGATTCATTTCTCTTCTGGTATCTATCTACAAAGCATCTCCAGAGATGCTTTCACTAAATATAGTAGGGTAAATGGACTATTTCCTGCAGGTCTCTGGAATGTCTGTAGATTAGGGGTTAGGTGAGAATTAGCTTCATCTTCTCTAAGGAGATAATTGACAAGGCTGATGGCCTCTATCATAATGAAAGAATTGATTTTAAAAGACACTGCCCGTCACTAAATTCTTGATTTTTTTATGATATGGAAATAAATTCAGGAATAGCAAAATGCTGAAAAGACTTTTGAAGCCTTTCTTAATGTAAAGGAAAACTACTGAATTAGGTTAGCTTTTGATTATTTTGGTACTCTACTGATCTTCCTTCCATAAAGTCTTACAAAATGGCATAGAAAAACCCAGCACTTTTTAAGAAACATATACATGGAAGAATTAATTTATGAGGGTATTTCTATCTATGATTTCTTTGATGCTTTCTTTTCGGCCTATAACTAGATGAGCGATAACGACTTAATTTTTAAAGTTATCAATATTGGAATCGATTGCTTTGAGTGTACATATCTCCTCCTATCTGATCAGAAAAATCCAAAAATTTAAACACTTTCTTTGACCTTATTGATTTCTGAAGCTAAAACTTTAACTTGCAAGTTTTTGAAGTGACCATGAACATTGCTCTCAGGCATAGAATTTCTCAGCTGACCTAATGTGGTTGCCTGAAGAAAGGAACTGTCAGAGATGAATGCAGAATGATAAGCAAGTTCACAAGAGGGATGAAAGTTATATTGCATTTTATAACAAAAAGAGTCAGCATGAACTCCCAGAGAACTAAAAGGACATAGAACAATTCTGAATTGTTGGTTGCCTTTGACCCTGACAAGCCTCTACTAATTCTCTGAAAGTAAGTTGCACTGGAGCCATCGTGATATAAGAACAAGTCACATCCCTCAGGAAAAAAAATGTTCAATGTAAAATTTTAGTAAGTGTGCTAAACATCTGGGTGAGCATGCATACTTTAAACAAGTATGAGAAATTGAGTAACTTTTTTCAGAATCTTGGGGAAATCTCATTGGATTTAAACTAGAATGAATGACAACATTATTTCATTGCTCTTGTGGAGAATAACAGCTAAAGTTACCTGTGTAGAACTATTCTTTTGATTCATTTAAAGTAATAAAAATAAGAGAAAACTGAAGTATTATTTTAAAACTTCAGATGAAATTCATGAGACAGAGTAAGTAAGCCTAGTTTTCCATGTCTTATAAATATTACCAAGGACTCTTCAACAAAGGTTTTCTAGGCGAATTAAAGCAATTAAGAAATTTTGCTAATCAAATACAAATCACACATCTTGAAACCGCTGGAAAAATTGATTCATAGGCTGAGGTCCTCAGGAGGCAGTAGCATAGAGATCTATAGGAAATACTGTTCCTTTAACTCAAGATTGACCATAGAGGAAATATTTTCAACTTTTCGACATACAGCCTCTGGCTCTACTACTCAGCTTTTCCACTGAAGCATATAAGCAGCCATAGGCAATGCATAAACGAATGAGTATGATTGTGTTCCAATAAAACTTTATTTATAAAAACAAGGTATGGGTTATAAATGCAGTTTAGTTAGACTATAGTTAGCTGACTTCTGATACAAAACTAAAGGCCTGGTAATAATAACCAGGCAAGGACACATTCAGCATATAGTCTAGTTTTAACTTCTTCCAGGAGCAAGTAAGTTCTTCCTTAGTGCTCTCATCCTCCTTCACCTCTGATCCTACTTCGTAGCCCAAAGACAGTTTTAGAAAGCTGCATGCACAATGCTGAACTCTGCTGGGAGCTCTTAAAAATGAAAAAAAAAAAAAGTTTTTTTTGTTTTTTTTTTAAATGCCACTCAAGAGTTTGTGCTGGAAAAGCAACATAAATCTTTCATCAGTGATTCAGAGTGTCATTGTACCCAACATCAATTGCACTTCAGGGAACCTCATGAGGTTCTATAAGAACTTCAGATGCAAAGAGACTTTTGAATGCCTTTATTTCAACTTGACCTATCCTCAATGGCCTACTTGAAGCTCATCTGACCTTGAAACATGGTGCAATAAAAGCATGAGCATTAATTCAAGCATTAAATCATTAGACATGTGATTTTATTACTTTTTTTTTTGAGACAAAGTCTCACTATGTAGTTTAAACAGGTCCTGAATTCACCATATAGCCCAGGCTGGCCTCAAACTCATGGTGATCCTCCTGCCTCAGCCTCCAGAGTGCTGGAATCACTGGCATGTGCCACTATATGCGGTTTGATTAGTTATTTTTTTCAGTTGTTTTTAATCCTAATTTCCTCATATACAAAATTGTATTTATTTCACAGGACTACAGAGAGAATTAACATGAAATATGTGAAGAACACAACTCTGTCCTTGGAAATTATATAATATATATATTTGTATTATTAGCTATAAGTATTACATACGTATATAGCTATATAATATATATATCTTGGTTTGTAAGCATACATTTTTTTTGTCCTTTTGGGTGCTGGGGATCGAACTCTGGGCTTTAAACTTGCTAGGCAAGCACTCTACCACTGAGCTAAATCCCCAAACCGGTTTGTAAGCATAATTCTTTCCAGAAACATGCTTATAATCCAAAGCACTTGTATATCAAAGTGATTTTCCCCATAAGAAATAATAATGGAAACTCAGATAATTCATTCCACAACCTAAAAATATCCATATAAAAGTGATTACAATACTGTCATATAATACAAAACAATAAAGAAAATCCAAAGAAAAATAAACAAATTAACCTGCACTTTCCTTTGAAAACCTTCATGGCTGGTGTGAGGGAGACAAGAGAGAGGAGGGTTATTATGTAGGACAACTTTCACTATCACTAACAGAATCACTGCTACCTATTGGCTCAATGGAATCTTTTTCTTTTCATACAGTTTTAACAAGGAACCTCTCCAGTGGCACTTGCTTTTGCCTCCTTTGAAAGATTGCACAGAAATGTGACACTGCATTGTTGTTAAACAAATTCATCATCCACACTGCTACAGCCTTATTTGGGCAGTGATTTTGTCCAAAATTTCGCCTGGCTTTCCACATTTTATACACCTTCCTAATCTCATGTCAAATGAGGGATTACTCTGTCTTTTTCTCCTCCTCTGCAGATGAGATCTGTACCAGAACCTGTTGCTGCTGGGAGAAGATCACCTACAATTCCAAAGAGAGAGAGAGAGAGGAACCATTGGCCCAGTTGTGATCATGTACCATTTAGCATCACATACTACTCATATTGCAAGACATCACTTGTTTATCAAGTTAAAATTTATTAGAAATTTTTGCTTATTTTGTGGAACACTTGCAGAACAAATTACTCGTAATCCAAAATTCTATTTTATATCTATCTATCTGTTCATCTATCTATCTGTTATCTATCTCTCTATCTATATGTATGCATGCTTGGGTTTCTGAGTTAACTCTTCCATATATAAACTCTTTCATGTGAAGGGTTAAATCAGAAGTCTGTTTAATTTAGTTCTTTCTTATCTCTGATCTCTCTAATAATTGATAATGTCTCTGAAAACAAAACTACTAGAATATTCAACAAGTTACCGGGTAATGGTGTTATTTTATACTCCTGAAGTGGTGGGTCTGGATGAACCAGGTTATCAGCAGCTGACATTAACTATGCACATTCGCAATGCACACCTGGTTACTGGTTTTGAGTCCAGTCCAGGTCTGGGCACACAGCAGCATGGCGGACTTTGTCTCTCAGAATAGCTCCTTTTAAGAACTCCGAACTCTATGATTCCAGTGAGCTTCCCTTGTCCAAGAAAATGTCTCTGAAGTTTGTGGCTGAAGATCAAAAATAATCTCTGCAATCCCCACAGAGGAATGATAAGAAAGCTTGTTTTTGATCTTTCTACTCTTTGACCATGGATATTTTTTGCTAATGTTCTTGCACTGTACCCTTTTCTCTAATAAATCTTAATCATGAGTATAGCTTTATATTGTGTATTATGAATCTTTCTAGTCAATCAATGAATTTGTACATTGAATTTGTACATTCTAGAGCTTGTGAAACCCCTGGAATGTGATATCTATTTATTTATGTATCCATCTGCTTACTTTTTGATCATTTATTCACACACATCTCTCCCTATTTTCTACCCAGAAAAACCATAATATAGTGATATAGTGAACAGGTTGCTTTCAGAACCCTAATTGATTGAAAATCCATATTAACCTGTACTATGTAGCGCATATAGTAATACTAGCAAAGGACTAAGAGTTTGGAAATCTGTAATTTACTACTCTGTAAACAAAGGCTAGAAACTGAGGTTAAAGGGACCAAAGTAGCAAGCAAATGTTGCTTCCTTAAACTTTATGAAGGCAGTTTTTAGAATGTTGAGAAATAAACTCAAAATAGAAGATGGCTTAAGAGGGATAGCAAATTCTGAAACTTCCAAGTTATGCAAATAAAAGAGCATAGGGAAACCAGAATGATTGAGTTTAGTTCAAGAGAACATGAAAGGAACAGATGGAGTGAGATTCGTGGTGGTATCACATAATCAAGGTTGTGTTCAATGAGTGCATATATTTTTTTCATGAGGATTAAAGTCTGGAACAAGTGCAAGCTTATATATAGTGCCAAAGACAAGAAAAAGCAGCTTTTTCTCCTACGTTCACAGATGCAAAATGAAAAGGGCTAGGCCCCCTGCAAGGGGCAGATGGTGTGATCTTAGCACATAACAGAAAAAAATCTTCCTTATGGCAGCTATCTTGAAGTCACCTTCTTTATTGAAGCAAATGTTCTGTAAACTGTAAAGTGTTTATTAGAGTGTTACCATCGAAGAGGAAAAACTGAAATAAGAGATACTAAAAGTGGAATTGTTGCCAACATTATCTATGCCACGGAATATATTTTAGGGAAATACTGTAAATAAATTATATGCAGTGAAAAGGTGTCCTATTTGTTCTCTGTTGATGACTTTTGATCCTCTTTAAATAAAACTTGCTTCAAGCACCTATCTGATCCTAACTGGACATGCACGTACAAGCACACACACACATATGTGTGTATTCCATTGCTTCTTCTTGTCTGGAGACACCCAATATGATCTATTTGTACTATTAGCCTCTAAGCATGCTTAAATCTTAAATTTTCCCATCCCAGCTCTCCTAATCTTCCCTTAATTCTGCTTTTTCTCTTACCATTACTCAGAGTTGCTCACTATTTTTATTTCTTTCAGCAAAAATTCCTTGAAGCCAGGCATGGCAACACACTCCTGCAATCCCAGCACTTGGGGAGGCTGAGGCAGGAGGATCATTGTGAGTTCAAGGCCAACCTGGACTACATAGGGAGACCCCGTCTCAAAAAATAAAGTTCTTTGAAAGGGTAATTAATGCTCTCTTCCTACTTCCTCTCATTACATTTCCTCATTTACCATTTTCAATCTGAAGCATGACACAAAAATACAAAAAAAAAGACTTCTGTGTTTTTCTTTGCTAAAATAATGATTTCTATGCACATTTGATATGTAAGTACACGTTGCTAAGTCAAAGCTCACAGATGTACTCAATTCAGTCAGCTCTTTGCACTCCCGCAGTAGGTAACACTCCAGACATCAGCTTCAGCTGCTTTGAGACAACTGCGTATGTTCCTACAAGGGCTAACCGTGAATGTGTTGCTGGAACAGTTCAGACAAACCATGCCAAAGGGATTTGCACGCTCAAAGTATTAAAAAAAAGACCTACCATCGGCAGGCTTTTTTGACAATTTGCATGTCTGCCAACTGTCAGTAATTCAGTTCTATTAAATATTCTGGATTGAGTAACATTGATTTTGCTCAAGAGCACCCCCCCTTTCTAAATACAACAGCCCATTCTCCTATCTACATGCTAAGGTGAATTTCAAGGATGACATTACGATCTCTTCCTGTTGCTTTGCTCATGGCCAAGCTGCGTGTTTGTTCAAATGTCAGAAAAAGGTTAAATAGAGACATTTATTATGGTCCAAAAGTTTATCAGCTAGAACTAGAAAAGCCATGTTTCTAAAAAGTTAGAAATAACATAGGTAATTAAGATTATCAAAAGTTGTACAAAATTAGCGGAAATAATAAATTGATGCATTAAAAATTGCTATATTAAATGCCATTCACAATTTTTCTTATTCAAGTGGTTTTATATCAATTTTTTCTTTTGTATTAAGTTTTAATGTATTCTTATTCCATGATAATATCACAGCTCATGAAGTTTATTTGAGGCACATTATTGCTGATTGGAACTTTTAGAGTAATGGCTTTTCCCCATAATGTTAATTATTTCTATAACATAATTATGCATTTTGATTTAGAAATTTTAATGAATATTTAAAGAGAGATGTGACTTGAGTTCATTAGCCCTCTAGTTCTCAAGGTCTTGTTCAGGGGAAACAGAAACTGAACATATGGTTCAAAGAACACTGGCCCACAGGACATGTGGGCTCTATCATCCAGAATGTTTTTCATAGGCTTCCATTTTCTCATCTGATAAGTGGAAAGAGTAATACCTGTTTTATATCCCTCATATAATTGAGTTATTGAGACAGCTACAATTTTAAATATTCCAGCTCTATGACAGAACATTTATCTCAATTTCTGTTCCACGAAGACTAGTTACATCAAGTGTATGTTGCATAACCAAGGTCATTTAGAAGCTACCATTCAGTCTGGTTTTTATGTTTATCGTTTTATGTGCAATTATTTTCTTTGGCTCAAGATGAGACGCTCCAAAGCTGAAGGAGGAGACATTTGTATCTTAAAGTAACCTTTATTTTGTCATTCTTTTTGCAGTTTTCCTGAAAAATATGACAGTTTTCAATTCTCACAGAGACTGAAGGGATAGTAGAGGAATTGCAGACGTACAGATCAAGTTTAGAGTGGAAAGACAAATCTCATGCTTTCAGTTGAGTGAAAAATTCTGATGTGATTCATCATTGCCCCTTCTCCTGTATCCTTCATGGAGGAGGAAGAGCAAGTAGAGGTAAGCAGAATAGGGATTATCGGCAGAGATTTTCAGTAAACAATAAAAGTGTACCCTTAGCGTTAGGGTTTGTGCAGGTACAGTAGAGGAAACCAGATCAGTTGTATCTCTCCCAGGGATACACAGAATCTAAAAGTAGGGATCCAACAAAGAAAAATTTGCATGGAAAATTAAGGGAGCAAGATAAAGACACAAATGGAGAGGAATAATGCCACTATGACCTCAAAATTTAAGAAGAAAGTTACTTTTAAATCTTATATAAAAATTTTTTATCTCTAGAAATGCATCAGCCTGACATCAGAATAGTACTTATCCCACAAAATGACAAATTTCAGTGTACTATCCTATGTACATGGTATATAGAATGTATACCTATCTATATATCTCCTATAGCTGCAGGTTAATAAGCAGCTGTGTTACAATGAGTTGAAGGATGACAATTAAAAATAGGAAAGGAATTAATTTGAATGTGGGATAAAAGAAATGTATTAAGGGTCATTCAGATTTAATCTTAGAAAATAAAGACTAACTGTGAATATAGGAACCTACAGTGATGTTGTATGAAAGTAAGTAGAAGTTTCCCATTTGAACAAAAGTCTCCTTCTGAATAGGATAAGTTCATGATGAAGGTAATACTAAACATTGTTTTTAAATCCTTTGGAATACCTAGTGCAAATTAAGATATGGTAAAGGACTATCTTTTACTTGTATCAGCTGTATGATCTTTTATTTAGTCAATAAACATGTTGTATTTATTGAATCGTGTGTTTGATGTAATATAAAAAGAGATGAAAATGACAATCATTTGCTTTGAATTTTTCAGACACACTTAAAATTGTGATTCACTTGCACAGCCATTTACATACAAAACAAGCAAATAGAAAGGTCCAACAGAATGACTAAGTTAAAAATACCAAGAATTGGCTTTGACACTTTTTTCAGTTACCTCAGAAATTCAATATTTCAAAAATCATCTTACTTTTATTATCTCTGTTGAAGACATTACTTCATCTGACTTTTCATTAAAATCCAAACTTTACTCTGGCTACATTTTGTTGCATGAATCTCCTGGGTACAAATACTTTCCTCTGTGTAATAATGATTGTTTGCCTTGCTGTAAGCCGAAGATCTGTTTCAATATTTTTCATTGATTTTGTCTTTCCACAAACCTTCAATTTGTGATGAGATACGAATTATAATGCTTATGTTACACCAAAATGGACAGCATTGGCAATTTTATTTATATACACAGGCTGTTTCCATTGAAAAAACAAGGTAATAGAACCGGAAAGGTAGAAGAGAATTGAGAATGTTATCAACTCACACTAGTTACAGTCCTTAACTAGTTAAAAGATATATGAATCTCTATGTATTTTAAGGTTATTAAATGAAGAATTTCCAATTCCTGTTATTATCTATGCCTAACATTTGCCCCTAACTTCATCAATTACACAGCTAAGTAAAACATGTACGAAACCTCTTTTTCTCATATCATGATAACATGTGTTCAAATAATTGGCATAAAGTAGAGTTCTAATAGGTAGCAATTTCCCGTTTTTGAAGATGACTTTAGATTTTGAAACCCTAAAGATAACTATCTCAGACCAAGCTGAGATGAATGAACTTTTTACTTAATAACCACAAGAATCATGAGACTATGATGGGGTGAAAGCTACTTAGAAAACATTCCTCTGCCAAGTTTATGACAGAATTATCATTATGACACTATATGGACCAAGATCGAGAACATCAAAATCAAGTCATAAAACAAAATGTATGGTCAGGACTTGGGCCAAAATACCAGATTACTGGAAAGATAAATCAGAAATCAAAGAAAAGTAAGCAGGGTATAAGAATATCAGAGGTGTGTCCCCAAGTTGAAATTAAGACAGGTAGGAATGTTAAACTGTTAGAAGAGAAAGCAAGAGAAGGCCTTCAACATAGAAAATAAGGTTTAAGAGGTGATGATAGTGATGATGGTGTTGATGTACATGGTGGTAAGTTATTTCCTCTGCTTTAACTTTGCATTTTAAATTAACATCAGCATGCTGAAGTGTACTTAACTAACTTTCCTACCTGCAGAGTTCAGACTGAATCCAAAGTGGTAAAATCTCTGATTTCCGAGCCATCAGAGAACTCAAAAGTCTATTCATATATTTGCTATAAAGTAGTTGTGGTGAAATATAGGGTCACATGTGATTTGGCCCTGTTCTACAAACCTAATCAAAGTTGAGTCTATACTATGCTAAACGAAAGAAAAATTATTACTTTAAGTGAATTAGTCTCTGGGTGTTCTTGTTACTATCCATAATTTTGGTATTCTGCAATCAAGATATTTGAATTGTATCTTCAGGCTTATAACACAGCAAATCAAGTACAATTTAGTATATGACAGCAATGACTACTGAAAATATTTCTTTCACCAAACAAAAAAAGTGCTATGCAGATTTAAAGAAAGTTAAAGAGTTGGTGTTAACTGAGAGAGAGAGACACAAAGAGAGAGAGAGAAAGCGAGAGACACAGAGACAGAGAGAGATTGGGTTTTTTAGATCATTTTTAGAAGTGTCAATATTTTGGGATTATTAAGAAAGTGAGAAGATTAAAAATGTCAGAGTAGAGAGTGGCAGAAAAAATGCAGTCTTTCTGGGACCTGGAATTGAGGCAGCTGGAAAACAACAGCTTGGTGAAGAGAAAAATGTAGATCTCTGGGACTCAGGAGGAGCCGACAGGAAAGCTATAAACTATAGAGAAGTGTGAGAAAAGAAGCACAAACATTTCTCAGACGAAGAAATAAAAATGGCAAATAAATATATGAAGAAATGTTCAACATCACTAGTCATTCAAGAGATGCAAATCAAAA